>JAOWBL010051717.1:0-24026 GCA_028564865.1 Zenarchopterus dispar | reverse complement strand
GCAAACTCCACACAGAAAGACTCCTGCCGGGAGTCGAACCAGGAACCTTCTTGCTGTGAGGCAACAGTGCTAACCACAAGAGGACAAATTCTGTTAAATACATGTCTGTATGTGGTCAAAAAAAGTTTCTTTGGCTCTCAAATTCAAAAATACTTTATTAATTACAGTCTGAAATGAAGTAAATGTCAATGTTTCAAAAGAGATTTATGGCGAGGGCTTTCCATCGTGGTGGGTTTGAAGGTCATTATCCAAGGAGGACTCCACTGCTTGCACAAAGACACATCAAAACCAGACTGAAGTCTGAAACCTCGTAGGTATCAATCTTTGAAGATTGTTCTTTCTTATTATTTCACTAAACTTGAGCTTCTTGCAAACATGGCTGCTGCTTTTGCTTGGCAAGGGAAGGGCGAGGCCTTCAACCAAACACAGTTCCTAAAGGGAGATATGGCGTCTGCCAAACTCAACTAAGACATACATCGAAACCTGTCACCACCAGCAGCATTTAATGTGGAGCTTGTTATGGAGAAACCACAGAAGTTCAGCAACAGCAGAGCACTTGGTCAGAGAGGGTACTCCACCCTCTCTGACCAAGTGCTCAGAGAGGGTACTCCACCCAGTTACCCCACCAGGTAACCCAGCACAACCGCCAAGGACACCAAGAGGGACTCCAAATGACTATTTAGTACATAAGTGCAAACAACACTTTGAACTGTTTCCCCAACCCAAAAGTGAACGATAGCTGCCCTTTCGTCCATTTGCCAAAACCTCAACGGAAAAGCTCTGAGCCGGGGAGCCGGCCCAACACCTCTCGCCCTGGCCCACTCAGCAGTGGTCCTCTGGTGGACATTGCTTCCATGTTATGAGCTGAGATGAACCAGATTATGTTTAACCATTTTCTCCCAACGTCACTCACGAACCGAGGTTCGTTTCCCACCAAGTTCATGCCCCAAAACAGCTGGACCTCAGGACTTTTTCTGGTACCAGAAGCAGTTTCAGGATATGTGCAAAATCAAATCAAAGAATGTTTAAAATGACTGTACTCTCGGTATTTAGAGTGAGCTCTTTAAGAATAACAGAGCAGTTTTTTTTAAAGCATTAAATCTGTGATTTTTAACTTTTCATTTTTTTATATTAAATTTGAACTTTAAACAGTTGTTGTAGTTTTTATTTGTAACTTAAAGAGACTGAAAAATGAATAAAGATGTTATTAAAGCTTTGATAAAACAGGACTGGGGGTTCCTCAAAACTTCGTGCAACACTGTTTAGGCTACATAATCTTTTAACAAGTTTTTGATTTCCTTTTTTGTTTTGTCTTTTCATTCTTTCCTTGTCATTCCTCTCTTACTCCCCCCCCCCAACTCCCTACTCCCTCAGCTACACACCTCTTCTCTCAGTCTCTCTTTTCTTTGTGCTTACTGAGTTGCAGTAAATTCTATTGTGATGTTAAACTGATTTTGGGATGAGAGAGAGAGGGAGAGAGAGAGAGAGGGGGGGGGGGGGAGAGGGCAGAGAAGAGGTTTAAATGTATGTTTTAGGACTCAGACCTGACTTCATATCAGCCAGTCACATTTGATGTCTTTGCTCCTGAAGTTTTGGCTGTCCAGACTCTGGGGGAGAGTTGGGAGGGTTTTTGGAGTTGGCCCGAAGATTTGTCGCACTGTGCGCCGCAGGAATGCGCTCTGAATGAAACCGACGTCTGGTTCCCGTACAGCTCCTGATTTCACTTCCCTCTCTGAGAAGTTCTCAACTAATGAAAGAAATGCGCTCGTGAAGGACAGCAATTCCACGCTATTCCGGTTCCCCTGAAGCTCACGCCGTCCGCGCCGAGGACGGAGGAGCTCGCAGTGGGCGCTCCACCGACGCAGCCATGGAGAGCGGTGCCCGGGCGGGGCTCCAGGCAGCGGGCGGAGAAGGAGAAGGAGGTGGCTGGATGTTGGTGGAGGCCCGGCTTCAGGGAGGAGCACCTTGGGGCTTCACCCTGCAGGGCGGCCTGGAGCACGGGGAGGCGCTGATCATCTCCAAGGTAGGTGACGGGGACGGGCCTTCAACTGGACTTTTGCCTGCTTTTACAACCTGCTCAACAATCTGATTGATTTATAACCAGGATTTTTTTTTTTTAATGGTGCAAATTATCCATCTTTTTTTTTTTTCATTTTTAAATTTACCAGTGTATTTTGGCTTATGTCCTACATTTTAGCCTAGATTGAAAAAAAAAGAAGAAAAAAAATTCATATATATATATTTTTAAAACTTGAGCCCATCAAAAGTGACAGCCTTATTTTTCTTTAAAATAAGCACTCAGACTACTTCCACTTCAGCAACTTTCAGCCAGGCCAGAAACCACTGATTCACCTGTTCATCTGAATATGTCCTTCAGCCCAAAGAGCTTCCAGCCTTCAGAGTACTGGCTCAGCAGTAATCCTTTAAAATGGGTTGTCTTAAGTGCAGTAAAACTTTACCTTGTTGTGACCCGCTGGTAACTTCAATAAGCAGTAAACGTTGTTGTTCAACATATCACACACAAATAATCACAGAACACATTCAGGAATGTGGCAAATTTTGAAGAAAAAAATAAAAAGTTGAAAGGAAACTGGAATGATACCCAAACTAAGGAACTGTTGGCTGCTCTTCCCTAAATGGTCACATTTTCTCCTCCTGGGCTGCAAAAGTCTAAAGTAAATGGGTTTTCTATCTGAAAACAGTATAAAACTGAATGTTTTATAAAAGACAAATTAACAAAAAAAAGGTGGAGTTGGATTACAAACATAGGTAATCTTTAAAAGTAGTAGTTGCTACACGGCTATACGGCATACGCCACATTTAACACCCGAATCTGGCGTGCCGCCTGTCCTTTTTACATGACCCGACACAGCGACCCGTGTGCAGCTGGTCCCGCCAATAACTCACCTCTGAGGGTACACTTAAATGTGGGTCAGTTCAAATGTAAACAGAATGGGTGGTGGGGGGTGGTTAGCAGGCCCTGGGTGGAATTTATTGGTGACGTAACCTGAATGCAACCCACCAGAGGGAGTTTTTTCCCCTTCTGTTATTTACTGAAACAGGAAACAGCTGAAACGGGAACAACGGGGACAGGAGGGTGACAGACGGGAGCGGCCGGACACATGTTGGGTTTCATGTTCTGACATGCACAGTCCACTCTCTTGTGGAACTTGATTGGATGTGCACATGCTCCCGAACAACTTTACCATTCTCCATCCGCTATTCCCCAGCATCCACCCAGATGGAGTTTACGCCTGTGGGTATGGCAAGCTGGTTTGATCAGAGGCTGTACTAGTGAAACCTTATGTCGCGCCAACAGCAGCAATATCCAAACTTTACCTTTTCAGCACACTAGTGGGGCTCTGGACCAAACTAGTTAACTAGTATAATGTACTAGTTAACTACTGAGCTTCAAAATGTCTGACATGTTAACCAGTAAAGCAAATTAGGCATACTTGTTTACTAGTAAACTTTTCTATGCTAGTTAACTAGTCAAATAAAAAACATCTTAACTAATGAAGTATTAAACAATGAAAAGTTTACTAGTCAAGATACAGGCCAATATTTTTACTAGATAATAAATTAAAGGGATTTATCTCAACAAGTTAAAAACTCAGGCTAAAATATTTATTCATTCAGTATAAGGTCCACAAAACTTGCTAGTTATAGTAGTAAAAACATTTAAATAACTAATAAACCAGTGGTGTCCAGCATGCATACTAGTTTAAGTGAGTTTACTAGTGATCTGATAAAACACTGATCACTCTGACAACTGAGGGTGAAGTACTGGTACCTGGTACCACCACTAATGCAGAGGCAGGAAGGGGGACCGTTAAACATGTTGACTCAATGGAGAAAAATGAGCCCGGCCGATGCTGGGCTAATACAAACGGCAGGTTGCTTCACTAAGCGCAGCAGCATGACGATTAGGAAGTGATGGCGCCTGGTTAATGGCTAAGCCGACTGTCAATCAATCATATTAGGAATAAATGTAATGCTTCATGTAAACTCTCCTGGTGTGGTACAAAAAAATAAATAAGTTCACGTCCATCACAGTTGTCAAGAATTTGAGATCAAATGATTGAGACTAAAACAGTTTTTTGAGCTAGAGTGTAAATATGAATTTTTCTATTTTATGATGGAAGTCAGCCAGCCTCTAGTGGTCAGTCGAGGAACTGCAGCAAATCTTGGTTCCGCATGAGCGTCAGCCCAGTAGTTAGATCAGCGGTGGGCAATCCTGGCTGTCGGGGGCTAGTGTCCTGCAGGTTTTAGATGTTTCCCTGCTTTAACACACTTGATACCAATTAAAGGTCATCTTCGCGAGATCGCCAAGGTCTGCAGAAGTCTGTTAATGACACAGTCATTTGTATCAGGGTGTTCTGAAGCAGGGAACCATCTAAAACATACCGGCCCTCGAGGACCAGAATTACCCGAGTTAGATGGTTACCACTTCGGGATAACACGTCATTCGACACACCCACGTGTTGTGCAGACAGCGCCTCCTGACTTATCTTCCCTGCCCTCAGCTCGACTTCATTTACTGGGGAGCCAATAACACGCCTTACATTTACATGGCCTAGAGCATGTTAAACAGGTGTACTTCATCCAGGGAAAATAACAGGGTCTAATCTAAAAACGCTTATAGGCTAGCATCCCCATGACTGGAGGAGACGGGGTAACAGAAACACTGACTACTTCAGTCAGTTAGTTGTGGCCAAAACTTTGTGCAACATTGCACACACTGAAGTGGGACGATTCTTTGGTTCAAAACAATTTAGTTCCTACTGACTCAATTTGTGCCATGGGATAACTCCTGAATTTGTTGATTAAAAAAATGTGTCAAATAAGAAATGAACAAAAGCAATGATAAACAGTTTTGGATTATATGTGTCTGTTAGTGTGTTATTTTATATTGGCCTGACCACATAGACCATGTAAACAAAACCCTGGCCGGAATAAAATAGCACAAAATGCATTAACTGCTTTATGTCTGTTATCTGTTAAATATCATTTCGTTTGGTTTATTGGTTAGTGACTTCTGGCACCAGGATTTGAAGCACTGCTTACGGTGAAGCTGTTATGAAAATTAGAGGACTGCCTTCAGTCTGATTATAGCGCTTGAAGATTCATAAATGCTGTTGGCGCTAATTTTGAAATTTTCTTTATATGTTGCAAGGAAGATACAAGTCACTATTTTTGGAGTAATTCTTAATTATAGTTTCCCATTTCCTGGAAAATTACCAAAAAAAAAAAACCAAACAAAAAACTTCACTCTGGTCTGATTCTAAGTTTACATCCATCTAAATAGTTTTGATCAGGCCAGTCAGAGCACACTGGGCTTTTTCAGAAAATGGAGGGCAGAGAAAATTAACTTTTTTTTTTTTGTTTCTTTGTTTGGTTGTTTTTTTTCCACTTAAAACTAAATTAGAAATTGGGTTTACTATGGGTCTGCTTGCAGTTTTATGAGAATTTTAGCATGAAGGTAAAATAAGTCTGGTGCTAGTTTGAACTTCTCTCTAATGTGATTCAAATTCACTGTGTGAAAGAAGCATTGAGGGGGGGTCAAACCAAACAAACTGACCCACCTACCCACCTACGCACTGACTGACCTACTTACCTAGCTACATACCTACTTATGTACCTACCTACCAAGGTACTGACCCACCTACCTACAAACCCACCCACCTAGCTACTGACTGACCCACCTACCTACAAACCCACCCACCTAGCTACTGACTGACAGACCCAACCCATCCAACCCAAATGCCCTGTCCATTTATCTTAAATTGTATGCATATTGCACATCCACTGAAAATGATGGAGATTTGCCACACCAGACAAAACCGAGGTCCAGCCTGTTCACAGCTATACCTTAGACACTCCAGCACACCACAGCAATATGTAGGATGCTGGACGGTAAAGCACATGTGGAACACCAAATAGCATGAATGTTGTACGGGAACATGAGCCCCGTGGATTTAAAGTCTAAATACCTCCAATGGTGAAAGACAATGAAAGGGCAAAGAGTCTGTGGGGTTTCCAAATCCAGACTGATAGTTAATCAGCCAGATATGGTTGCAGCTGACAAACTTCAGGTATGGGCAGTGGTGATCAATATCATAATCCCAGACAACACAACTACCACAGGAAGGAGTAAGAGGCACTTCAACATTTGGAAGAGTTAAGAGGATGCAGAAAGGTTAAAAGTAAAGGCAACAGTGGTGCCACTGGAGTGTAAGCTTCACATTTTGCTCTTTCTCTTGTGAAGACATTAGTCTTCTGATATACTTTTGTCTTACCGTTCATGCCGCTTCATATAGTAACAGAATCAGAAGATACTGCAGAGCGGATTCATTTGACAGATGACAGGATGAATGCAGAATCTGATTAGTAAATTTATAAATCCTCATTTACTGAAGGAAGTAAAACGTGAAAGTCATAAGTGTGCTATTTTAAGGACACAAGATGGTCTTTCCATGTCCAAAACTTTAAAGTATACCACTTTGAGGTATACAGATTATTATTTTCTAATTTGATAAGCACTAGAGTCGCACCTTAAGCACAGCTGCTTCAAGGAAATCATTAGTTGTGTCAGATTTGCCTCTCTCTGACCACAATAATGCCTCATATTTCCTTATAGACATCATGGAGTCATTTTATTAGAAGACAAATAACCAGGCATGTGTGTGTTTGTGCGTGGTAGTTATTCTGAGATGGAGGCCAAATGTGTGTCAGATAAGAATGTGAATAATGTTTTTTCCTTGATGCTTTTAAAAACACTTCTGCTTTTATTTTGTTATGCTCTTACGTCAGCGTTAGCACAGTTCTCCAAGTTTGACCAAATGTTTATATCTTTTTTTTTTAAATCCATGTTTTATACTTATTGTCACACTTTGCCAGACATTGACATTTAGGAACAGGTTAAATAACATTTAGGAACATTAACATTGGAAAGTTGTTTTTTTTTTTTAAAGTTCAAAATACTTTCCTAATCCCTGAAGAGAAATGAGTTGTTTCAGTAGTGGGCATGACACAAGTTTCTTCAAAGAGTCCTTGCAGAGGTTTATAGCTATCAGCAGAAAGGATCTCCTGCAGCCATCTGAAAGATCACTCGTAGAAGTCTGAGGGATCTGCTTTTAGCAGTGTGAAGGATCTTCAGCAGATGTCTGAAGGATCTTTAAGTCATTAGCTCTGACCCTGCTTCCCCAACAGATGACTGAGATGAGATTCCCCCTTAACACAACAGACTGGTGGAAGATAGTCAACATCTTGCTGAAGGACCTAAGCTTCCCTAAGAAGTAAATTCTGGTGTCTTCCTTCTTTGAAACAGCATCAGTGTTGTATCCACTCTTCATGTGGACTACAGTTCAGGCTGGAAAAAATGAACCTGACAAGGATCCATCCAAAAATGAACTGAGAACATAACGTTTACCGACTTGCATGGTGATTGGAGATTAGGATGCTGTCCAGTTAAAATCAGTCTGTTGTGATGTGTATGGTACGTCTGGGGATGAGCCTGACTTCTGAAAAGTTAAACGTGAGGCCAACAACATTAAAGTTCCAATATGCAAATAATAAATACACTCAGGAAAGCCAGTGTTATATAATTTAGATAAATATGGACAGAAAGATAAGATCTAGAATTTCTGGAACAATTTCTTGACACATTTTTTCACCAAAGTATATATTTTTTTATTCTTTTAAGATTTTCAAGAAAAATGTAAAGGTGTATTCCATTTAAAAAAGTAGTCTTTATTTATTTTCCTCTGCCGTGTTCAGGACTTTGCTTAGTGTGAAGTAGAGAGTGTAAACCCATCAGGCCACGGCGTTTTGGTCTCAGAGACAGCCGTCAGTTCACATCATGCTCATAGGTCATTAGACAAAATACTTTCATAGAAAAATCCAACAACATAAAATCCCAATAGATGGTATGGGCATGTGGATGGGTTTATTTGTCCTGTAAAACATTACCACAGCAAAAGCAATTGCTAATCTACTGATTTTGTCTGTCACTTTTTTTACATCAGTGATGTGATTATGTTGCATTAGATGCCAACTGCACCATAAAACAGCCCCTCTGGAAATAAGCATAGTATTCCATGGTATTCCATATTAAACTGTCCTTTATAAGCAAAACTATCTTTGTTCATGAGGTGGGAAATTCTTTCTTAACTAGAACTCAAATAGTCTAAAACAGTATTCTAGGTTTCTTGAAACAAATTTTTTTTTTTTTTTGTCCTTTTTGACCCGTGTGGGAGCTCAGCCTTTCTATCTGGTACTGTAGTTCTAGTCTTCTCAAAAAAGTATCGTAACAAGTACTTTTTTTCTTCATTTATCTCAATCCCAAGATCAAAAACTTCATGATTTAGATAAACAGTAACCCACTTTCAAGGTAAAAAAAAAAAAGCACAATTACACTTCATCAGGTTCAAGTTTTAGCTTGTGATTAGAAACAGTAATTCCTATTAGTTCTTTAAAGAAGTGGAAATGTTCCTCTTTGATTTACTTCAAGTTTTAACATGCCAGCAAGATTGAGGAACCTAACTCTAATATGAAATTCAGAATCCAAGTTTTTTTTTTTGTTTTTTTTTCTTGGCAGATCTCCCAACATAACAGCCGCACTGCTTTCTGGGAATATTTTTCGCAGTCGTTATCTTTATTGATAAGAGGAGGCATGTTGCTCTGGTCCCGGTAAGAACAGGCTGAACCGCTCTGTTTAGGTTCTCCTGTCTGCAGCGTAATGAATTTCAGCCGAAATACCAGGATTAATGACACACACACATACTCTTAGCAAGCTACCGAGTCTTTCTTTGGACCTTATTTGGATATAGTTATTCTGGAAAAACACAAACGTTGTGTGCATGTGCGCCATCATGAAAGCTCAGGAACGGCTTAGACTTTGACACAGTTGTCTTTTATTGCTCTAAGAGGATTTTATAAAATCCCTCACATTAGCAGGGGTCATTGTATTCAACTCCCTTTTTAAAAAAAAAAAAAAAAAAATTCTTTATTTTTGTGATGGTCAAATATCAAAGCTTGTGTGGGTAGACATAAATAACACATCCAGACACACACAGATGACCCCCCTGGGTGGGGGTTATTTTATTAGAGTTTTGCCAATTACAGGAACTGTTTCTCAAAAAGTGATTTTTATTATGCAAGTAGCTGAATTTCACCTCTGTGGAGAAGACGATTTTGTTCAGATTAGTGCTGAGCGGTGTGGTTATCTGCAGGTTTATTGTGGTTTACTGAAACCATCAAAACTGAACCTGGACAGAGGTGCTGAAGGCCCAGTCAAACAGCATCAAAACATAGACCTACACTAATCTGTTCTTTCCCACTGCAGACAAATTTGAAGTTGTAATGGAAACAGAGCCCAGCTTTCATATTATTTAATATATTTGACATACTTGTTAAATAGGGCAGCACGGTGGCTTCGTGTCAGCACTCTAGACCCACAACCAAAAGGTTCCTGGTTCCACTCCCGGCCCAGCAGGAGTCTTTCTGTGTGGAGTTGGCATGTTCTCCCCATGTTTGCCTGGGTTCTCTCCGGGTTCCTCCCACAGTCCAAAAACATGTCTGTCAGGCTGATGGAGAACTCTAAATTGCTCATAGGTGTGAGTGTGCATGGTTGTTTGTATGTGGCCCTGTGATGGACTGGTGGCCTGTCCAGGTGTCCCCCTGCCTATCACCTGTAATGAGCTGGGACAGACTCCAGCAGACCCCCGTGACCATGTGGGTGGATTCAGCGGGTAGAGAAAATGGATGGATGTCCATGTATACACTTTTTGTTAATCAGGCGTTGTATTTTTCTGTCTTCAGGTAGAACGGGGCGGTAAGGCAAACATGCTGGACCGGCCGCTCCTTGTTGGGGATGAAATGATCATTATCAATGATGTGGAGCTGAGTGGATACCGACAGGAGGCCATTGCTCTCATCAAAGGATCCTACAAGTCTCTGAAGCTCACCGTCCGGAGGTACAGATATTTGAGTCTCCGTCTGTTTGTGTCTGTGTTTAACAACCTGGACCCATTTAGAGCTTTGTCAAGACGTCTTATTGTAAAACCCCAATTCTGTTGGATTTGCATGATCATCATTTTTTAAAGATATTACGTTTTCTTCAGACAAATAAATAACAAAAATAAAATAGAATATTTTTGTACATTTAAGGATCATTTATGCACACCAATCACAAATTGCTTCTTTTGCTTTCTTTGAGTGGCAAAATGCAGAGTTTGTGTTAAAAGCACTGCTCAGAATCAACCCGTCTGTGTTTAGTAGCTAATCATGACAAACTAACATCCCACACGTCGAGTTTGTGTAAATGGGGAGTGCACATAAATATTGTTTGTCACTATCAGACAATATGAATGCCTTTTATGGACTGTTATTTTCACAAGACATACACGTAAACTTTTTTTTTCTTGATACCCTTTGATTAAAGGAAAGAAAAAACCTCAAAGGTCACTGGAATAGCTTGAGAATGACAAAAAATGGTAATAAATAATTTACTGAACGCTGACTAATTCAGTTCAGACATTGCTTTTGAATTGTTTTTCTAATACTAATGATACTGAGTTTCAAATAAAAGCGAGATAAAGAGAGAGATCAATTTAAAGGCACCTGTGTTGTTTAAAAAAACGTCCATCATGTGGAGTGACACGTGTTGAAGAGTGAGTCCTGGAGTGGATGTGGAGGTGAGCTGTGGGTTTGGCTCAGCTGTAGGGGGCGCTGTGTGGCAGCGGTTCACGCGATCATGACACCAGCTGTCATCACTCAGCCGTTAGCATCGTGTCTGTGTAAACTGTCACAAGTGGGAGCAGCGGGATGCCTGATGTCCACAACAGCATCTAAACTGGGCTCAGCTCCGGAACTAGTGCAACGATCAAAAATAAAACCGATACTGGCTGGCACCCGAGAACCATGGGTAATATTTAGCATGAGGCGTACAGAAGGCATGACAGCCAGCATCTCTTGATTCATTGCCAGGTACAATAGCGGGCATGTAAGAAGGTCTAGGGTGTGACTTTGATCGGGGCTGCTGCTACTGAAGCTTTTACTAAAGGATGCACGACAGCTCATATACAATACAAGAGTGTGGGCTTAGGAACACACACACACTCCACAACAGCGCAGGTGTAGAAACCCACGGGGCGATGTGGGAAGGTGTGTGTTTGGGTTGATGTCCTTCCTGTAGTTATCTGATGCTGAACCGTGACAGGTCGTCACGCGGGTTTGGGTGTAAGAGTGTTGTGTACCAACATCGATCGTGAATTCGGGCTCCGTTTGGAAGTGAACGGAGTTTGATAACGGGCCTGGACTTACTTGTTGGGGCTGTGTGCAGTCAGCTGTGGAGCATGCACATGCGTGCTGAGTCACAGTCACCATTCCATGAACTTTGGCAATCAGAAAGAGATTGTCCAAAACTGTTGAAGCGTCACTTGTCTCCGTCGATTTTCTCAAAACAATTTCTCTGTCGTGATTTTATTATGATTAATTTTTTCCCCTCTGATTACGTTGTCAGTCATGAATCCTGCTGCGCTGAACGGATGTGCGTCTTTCACACAGGAATTATTGCCAAGTGTCTGGATGTGCTATCAGGAAATGGATGAGATGATTTTGTGTTTTTTTTTTTTTGGTGGGGGGGGGGGTGTTGTGGTAAAGGCTGATGTCATTCAGGTATTTTCAAGATAAACCAATGTACCAGTAAACGTTACACATCACATCTTTAAAGACTGTCACGCGAACGACGAAGGGTGCAGAGTAAATGAACTCAGCAAGAGCATTTTTGTTGATGTTAATGTTATTCATATTGTTTCGTTACAATTAAAGTATTTTTTTCCTTTTCTGCTGGTTTAATATGGTTGATAGTTGTAGAAACGAAATCAGCTCACGTTTTTATTGTGAATATCACAACTTCTGTCAAAAAGAATCCTAACATCAAACCCGTTACTTCAAAGAAATGAATTTATGATAGAAGTACCATGGTCTTTTCTAAATCTAAAGCAGTTTCACAAAGGCTTTCTTTGTGTTTTCGTAGCTTTTCATGGTCTGCTCTTGGTGTCAATTTCGCATCCACTCTTGCAGTGATGCTCTTAAATGCTTTCACTGTGAATAATGTTGTTGAACATCAAACTCCAAATGCTTTGGAAAAGATGACTATTAAAATAACTCTTGATCTGAAGCAACACTTGTTTAAGATCTTTCCGTATGTCGTTTCTTCTTTGCGTTGACTTGTCAAAACCGGCTGATTTCTGGCAGCAACTGGCTGTAATATACCTCTGAAGTCCTGTGGAAAGAAGAAAGCACACACCTCCAACTGTAGTTAAATAAGAAATGCCAGCGCGGGAAAAAAGCTGCATGTTGTTCATCTGAGGCTGTATTTGCCTAAGACCCACTAGGATCAAAACATTTTAATTACATTTATGCACAAAAAGGAATGCCAACTTTTGCACATGACCATAACTTTATAAGACCGTCTCATTTTATCGCCTGTATCAGATTTGTGCCACGTTGACCTCATGTGAAGGACAAATGACAGATCTGAGAGTTTCTTGATTGTGTATTTATCATGTAAAACAGGCCACGGCTGTCATTTTTACAGCCTCACAACTTAATAACCTAATAAGGTTTGACTCTTTCATCATTGGCTCTTGACACTCGCTGTAAAGGGAATTTATTTAACTGAATCTTGTATGTGCAGGAAAAGTATATCCATGATTTTAGCAGGCTTTGGCTCATTTTATTGTTTGGTTGATGCACCTGTGTGTGGAGTTCTGTTTGTCCGTCCTCGTAGTCAGGAGTACAAAAGATGCGTGATGTTGACTACAGGCACACCTCTCAGTCACTGGCCCACTGGCCACACCTCTTGTCTATTCATCTCGTCCTCTTTCTTCTCCACGGAGCTGCCTGTCTGATTGGTTCTGTCACCGGATTCCTGATTGGGTGAAAACAAATAAGCGAAGAGACTCAGAGAGGCATGCACACACTCAGAAAGAGAAAGAATGATATGAATGCCTGGGAAGTACTCATAACAAGTTGAAAAGCGAGCTGTGTTTGTTGAGAGGAGCCACCGGACAGAGAAGTAAGCAGTTTTGTATCTATTGCAAACAGTTTAAAAATGTTAATGAAGTCAAATTGGCTGTTAGAAACCTAATATCAGGACAAACGTTGTCCTGATATTAAAGGTGAACATGTCACCTATTCATTTAAACACATCTGTGAGATTGCAAAACGGTGTTCAACCATTTTTAGCCAAATGTATTCAGGATGTGAAGTCAAGTTGTTGGGTCAGAACCTCTAAAAGCAGTTTTGGTGTAGTTCAGTTTGCTTTTTGTACAAAGTGATTTTTATTGTTTATTTGTTTTTTATTTTTTTGGCTTTTTTTTTTTTTTTTGACTGGATCTAAGTGATAAATAAGCCACCTGCCAGGACCCACCACAGGGACTTTGCTCTTCCCACTCTTGGATCTACTTCACTCTTCAGCTGCTTGGCTGGCTGACTTCCTTGCGTTTCCTTTTTGGGATCCCAAAGTATTTGGAGCTGCTCTGAATGTCTTCTGGTATTTCAAACCCCTCAGTTGTGGTCACTTTGACCCTCTTTGATATCATTTGAGCATTTATCTAGCTCAGATAACATTTCAGTATTTCTACTGTGCATTCTTGTGAGGTGGATCACTCAGTCGTTCTCATTCTTCTTGAGGTTTGAAGTCATCCGTGTCGAGGAGGAGGCTGATTAGTTTTCCACTTTGGAACCGGTATCCATGGTCCATTCTTGCAGTCGTCTGGCTGGGCTGAGAGGGTTAAGATCTTATTGATCTATAATGGATCCTACAACCAGTGCAGCTGGATGCCTGTAAAGTTGTCTTTCCGAGTGTTGTGCACTTATCAGAGTCTTGCTGATGTTGTACAGCTCCAAACATCCGGCTATCAGTGTGTGTGGCATTGAATCCTAGGCTTTCTTATAGTCGGTCAAGGTGGTGCACAGATTGGTTTTGTCTTTTCTTATAGTCTTTTGGGAGTGTTCTGTTGATCAGTAGCTGGAGCTTGGCTCCTGTGGCGTTACTCTTCACGTGTAAAGCCACGTGCCTCTTTATTTTGGCTACTGGGACGCCTGACAGGAGTTTCCATGTTGTGCAGAGGCAGGCTGTTGCCCCAAAGGTGGATGGGATTGCACCTTTCTGGGGGTCTTTCTTGATTTGAGCGGCATGGCTGAGAGAGCACTGGGCTGACAAAGGCATCAAAATAAATGGTGCTGGGCTTGGACAGAGGACATGGGTATTGATGGAAAACCCTTTGGGAACTGGTGCCAAAAGCCCCAGCAACCAGGTGCATGCTTCTGCACTTAGTGTGCACGGATGGTGCTTGGAAGTAGCGGGGAACAGTGCTGTGGCGGTACAAACCAGACCCCTGCCATAAAGCAGCCATCCGTGCTGTCTACCATATCTCACGTGCACAGAGGACAACAGATATGGCAGACATGCCCCCCTCGATGACCAAACATGAGGCCGATTTAAACATTCAAGTCTTCGCTGTCATTTACCATCGCTCATCTTTATAGAATCGCCCTCACACACCTCTCTGTTTCGAGGCAGCATGCTAGCTATCTTATTTTCTATTAATTACTCATTTATTCATTTTCTATGCCCACTTAATCCTAAGCAGGGTTGACAAGGTAGACAAACTGTTGAGCCGGAGCTTAGACAAAACAGAACCCTCAATGCGGACTGAACAGAGACGACACTTTAATAATCCAAACAGGAATACACGAGGCAACGGAGGAGTCCAGGAGAGACAGGAAACGCCGGAGACAGGAACAGACGAGGAGGACGAGACGAGCCAGACCACATGAAGAGGAGCACTGAAGCCGAGGAGAGCAGGACGAAGATCACCGGAGAGCCGAGGAGGATCTGGAAGCAGGAGTCTGAGGCGGGGTTATAAAGCTGCAGCTGACGAGTAGCTGAGGACCAGGTGTGGAAGAGGAACAGGTGAGGAGGAGCTCCAGTCACTCAGCCACGCCCCACCTGCAGAGAAAAGGGAAGAACAAGCACACAGAAGTACGGACCCTAGCACAAACAGCCATGCACGCTCACACTCATGGGTCATTTTGAATCATCAACCTAACATGCATGTTTCTGGACTGTGGGAGGAAGCTGGAGTACCCGGAGAAAAACCCACTCAAGCATGAGGAGAACATGCAAACTCCACACAGAGACTTCAGCTGGACCTGGGATTTGAACCAGGAACTCTTGCTGTGTCTTGCAGTTCAGTTCTTTTTCAAGGGGTCCGTTTCACAAAGTGGGTCATGCTGAAACTCTGTCTATGTTGAGCCTGAACTCAGGGAAACTCAGAGTTTTCCATTCCACAAGGCGAGGTTACTGAACCCCAAGCAAGAGGGTTCACGTGAGCCAGTTTCAGAGAGCGAGCCACCTCGTACTTTGAGTCTGTTACCATGGTAACTGACACTGGGAAGTAAACCTGGTCAAGCGCAGGTTCACGTCAACGTACCCTGAGTTACTATCTGTCTCCTACTCTTCATGAAGCTGAAACAAGTTCAGTTTAATCCCACAGTTAAGCATACTGCACGTTTTAGAGACTTCTGAACAATGACTTGTCACATTTGTGTTAGTAAAATATATGAATCATCTGAGTTGATGTTAATGCGCTCAAATCAGACTTGTACTCGTGATGCCCTGATGGTCTTTTTTTTGTCAGTCAGCCTATATGATCCTATCCTTCCATGCATCATAAATATCATGTATGTTCATACTTCACACAAAATACTTTGGGTTATTAAACATATAAGCAGTTATTTATTTGCAAATATCTATTTTCATAATACCGACATGTATCCTGAACATACTTCATTCTGTTGCATTAGAAAGGGAACGACGCAGAACTGAGAGACAAGAGACTGACTCAGAAACGGCCCAACCCAACATTTCTTTCTTTCAACTCGCACACATAAATCGTTCCAGTTCTTTCTTTTTCCAGTAGCCACAACATCATCAAGTAGCCTAATAAACCCGATTTAAAAGTCGATAACATTATTTGTTTGAAATCATTACTATCCTGCTGTCACATGCGTGAGTCAGGAAGTTTTCCTTAGGCCTTTAGCTGCGTGACTGGATGCATTGGCTCCTCTCATCGCTCCCATTTAAGCTGCTAGGATGATTTTATCTTCAGATGTTTTCATTCCTTGTCACTTAATAAAAAGTTTTATGAAGTCACAAAAGCCAAGCCTGTTATATTTGAGTTACCTGTCTGGAATATGTTTTATAGCCTAATTGATCTTCCTCCATTTAGCTTTTTTTTTTTTTAACTTTCATCTGTATTCATGCCAAGCAGCACCTAAATATTTTCATTATATATTTTCAAATATTTCATTCTCTACACATTTACTCGCTCCGTCAGCTGTCTTTCCTTCACTGTATCAACCGCCATGCACTTTTGCTTGAATATGTGCTTATATTTATTATTTGATTGCACTAATATGTTCAGTTCTCGCGGTCTAAAATAGGAAGGTTACGTCCACTTGCTATGCGTTGCCATGGTGAATTGTGGTATTGGAGCTTCATTGCAGATGGCTTTTTATACTCGTGGTAACTCCGAATCAACATATTCAGAGTTGAATGAACCAACTATGAACACCGTTCCTGAAACCGAAAACTCAGAGTTCCTCTGAGAACCATTAAATCAGCATTTGTTGACTCAAACAGGCTCCTGAACTTTAATCTTTTGTTGTTGTTGTTATTGATAATTGAACGGAATGGTTTCTTAGGCAAACTATATTAGTTATTTGTATATTTTGTAGGTGGTTGTATTGTATATTTGTTAGTTTTCTATTCTCCTTTTATTTCCTATCATTTAATAAACCTTTTTGTTGTATTTAAGAAACAACTTCAGGATTACAGTAGTATCTACACTTCATAGTTGAACTGTAATGGTTCTAAAACTGTGTTTAAAGTGCATGCCATATCTTGCACTTATGTTTAAAAAATGAATCTGTGTCCTCATTCATGCTCTTTCGTCAATGGTTAGACTATGCCAGTGGTACTTTGGAGTATCATTGACACCTACTGACCTTTCTTGGTATTGCTGTAGTACCAATAGTATGCTGGAGGTACCTGTTGCAATAGGTAAGTGACCAGACCGAGCCAAGATATGAGGACTGCACCAGCTGGTCAGATACAAATAGCACAGCTGGTCCAGACTTGATCAACAGGGCAGGGATTTAATGTTACCCTCGTTGGGCAGTCTTGGTGAGGGCTCCATGGCAGAACGGCGGTGTTGGTGGAGGGGCTGCTGGGACTAGGTCCTTCTTCCTCTGCTTGATCTGAGTCCATCCGGATCGCTGGGGCTGCAGAGGTTCCCTTCATTCTGAAGTGTAGTTCCCAGAATGTTTGAGAGCCATAACCTTCACGGCGTTGTGTAATGAAAAAAGGGAGATGTGGTTCCCTGGTCTCTAACAACCATAGGATGCTGTGCTGGAGCGGGGAGGGCCATGGCCCTGTACCTCTGCTGCACACACATGCAGGCAGAAAAGTATGCTACACCAGTCATGGAAGTTGTAGGGTGGTCAGAGAGCTTGGTCACCCCATCCAAGAGCTAAGAGTATGTAGGGAGGTCCAAGAGCACTGTGGGATTTACAGCTCCCCCCACTGGTTTTCAGGGCTGAGCTCTAATGTGGGGGGCAAATGAATGAAATGAATCACAGCCATGATGCCAACACACTTACTTATACTACCTTGGTTATCTTAACTCTTATGGTTTATTTTAATTAACTTTAAATGTTTTAAGAAAAATATAATTTCTTAATCTAACTGGACAAATTACATTATTGCAGTACAAAGTCAGTCAATTTATTTTCTCCTCTAATTCAGTTCTAATTCTAATTTCAGCACATTACAAACTTGTTGATAAGTGACATCCAGCTCATCAACTGTCCAAATCTTTTTAAACTTTTCCATCCTCCTGATAAAAGCTCACTTACAAGATAGAAAGGAAAACCATATTCAGCTGGTATCGTATGTTTGTCCACTACATCTGCGTAATACATCGCATGTACTTTGATAACCTTGAGTCCTTTACCAGAGACTTTGAAGCTTGAGGGTTTTACACAGCATCATAGGACAACTTCCTTCTGGACAGGAGTCTCCAGTGTCACCAGAATTTGCTGGAACCATTCTATAGTACCAGAATGACGCAGATACCGGCAAACTTCATGAAAAGCACACATGCAACACGTGCACAAACTGTGACAATGTGCAGAAATTCAACAGTTGAGAGCAATACGTGCAGCTGCAAGCAAGAAAAGGAAAACCGCAAGCTCACAAAACGAGTTATAAGTGCAAGCTCACAAAACGAGTTTTGTGAGCGTGGAAAAAAAGCGTTTTCTGAGGTAGACCAGTCAAAAGTGAGTAGTCGAGTTTAGAAGTGTCAAGACCTGTGATCCAGTGTGGCAGTGATGTGAGGTGTGGGGGAAAGATGTAAGCGTCATGGAGATGGAAGTAAAATGATTGACATGGGAACGTGAAGAAGAGTATGTTGTCAAGGATGACCCCTGACCTCTTAACCTTATTAAACCTTAGTTTAATATAAGGAAAATGGATGTGAACCAGGATTTTATTTCCACAAGCTGGTCAATAAGGGAAGAGAGAGAAAGGGTGAAGTCAGGTTTGGTGGAAATCAAGAGCTGGGGATTAGTCGCAGAGCAGGGAAAATGAATGAAATGCTTCTGAAAAGTGAAACCAAATATAAGTAAATAGATAATTAGCGAAGGTCCCGGGACAGAACCCTGGGGCACACCGGTGGTAACTGGAAGCAAGTGTGAAGTGAAGGATTTCAACTGGATTAACTGAGTCCAGGCAGGTAGATAAGATTTAAACCAGTCAAGAGGTTCATGTGAGATACTAAAAGGACAAAGCCTGTCCAGAAGGATAATGTGTGAGATGGTGTCGGGTCAAAGAGGATGAGAATGAATAGGAGACCAGAATCAGCTGCTAGAAAAAGACCATGAACCATTAGTGTTGTGTACATTTTAGTGAATAGATGGATGGAGATATCAATAGACAGAAAAACTGATGGCTGAATGGATCTATGACAGAGAAATGGTCAGACGGGTGGGTATTTGAAAGTATCATCAAAACAGTTTTATGGGCTCTTCATAAACAGTTCATTATCTCTAGTCAGAACTCAAAGTATGACTAAAAAAGAGGCCCAGTTGAAATTATAACTTGTAGTACTTGATCATGTGTTGTGCTTACAGGAAAGTCTTCATGCTGTTACTTAAGTGACCATATTTTACTATTCAGTCTTTCAGCTGTTCAGGCTGAAATTCTTATAGGACTTCAGTTTTTTCAGCAAATCAAAAGAAAGTTAGTAGAAAATCCGATCGGTAATAAAAAAAATGTAAAAAATAAAAATAACTTTTTCCCCGAAAATAAAAGCATCTAAAACACTTAATAATTGTGTGATGTTCGGGTCTGTGGGACCCACTTACATTTTTTTAATAAAAAGAAAAATGATAGGATTATTTCTTTTTTCAAACTCAGAGTCATTGGTCTTGGCTCCTTCTGTGCAGAGACATGTTCAGTGACCACACGTTAAACACCCCTCCTTCACATGTATTTGACACACATCAGGGACGGGGAACCCTGGTCTTCAAGAGTCGCTCTCCTGCATGTTTCAGATGTTTCCCTGCTTCAGCACACCACCATACAAATGACTGCGTCCTTAATCAGACCTTGATGACAAGCTGACCATGACAATGAACCAGAACCAGGCATGTTGATGCAAAGAGACATCTAGAACATGCAGGGCAGCGGCCCTGGAAGACCAGGATTCCCCACTCCTGATGTACAGGATGTTGGGGTCCACTTGACCCAGGCCCAATAAAAGCGTGGAAATTGTAGGTCCTGTGTACCCTTCCTCCTATCTGGGCCTGTTGTTAATGTGTGTGTGTGTGTGTGTGTGTGAGAGAGAGAGAGAGAGTGGTAGAGTGAGTGAGAGTGTACATGTTAACTTTGTACTACTGGTTCTGCCATTCACACAAGATTGCAACATGGTTGCAAAATTCAAACACCCACACAGCCTGCTCTCACAATCTGGAACATTGAACCCTCTGTCTTATAGGAACCAATCTTTTTTTATTTTTTTCATATTCTAACCCAGATGTCAAAGGAGTTGCTAAGAGTAGATTTGGGTGTTTTTGTCAGCAGCAGCTGAGCCAATGACATCACATGTTGACATGTTGAGGGGTTCAGCCCATCTCCTTCCAGCTCTCTCCAAAAGCACGTCTTCCTTCTAAATGAGTGAAATCCAGAGTAATTGTCTGAGTGGAATCTGGAAAGTTGGTTGCTGAAGGGCCGGTCCTGGTGCTGGTTCCTGATGAGCCCATCAACAACTGGGCCTTGGGACAGGCGGCAGAAGTTGGTCCTGCGGACGAGTTGGTCTTGGGGCTGGTTACAGGTCATGCTCACCACCTCACCAGTGTTGTTTTAGTAACTGTGTGGATTCTTCCACCAGCTGGTGCCAGTTCTTTGTGTGATGTCATCAGCCCAACTGTTGCTAAGCTACAGACGCAACGCCTCAAATCCATTGTTGTCAACCTCAGGAGATTTCAACTGTCCCCCACTCGCTACTGCAATTCCACCATTTCAGTAATTTGCCAACTTCTCCACCAGAAATGAACTGAATTGAGGATCTAATTTACCAAAGTTAAACTGCTATTCATTTCCAGTTGCAGTGCGTGACAGAGAGAGAAATGGAAAGTGGAATGTGGTATTTGTGGCTGCGATGCATTCCTCTGACCAGCTCAGCCGGTTTCACTTTAACAAGTTTTTATTTTGCCACCTGTGTGTGTGTGTGTGTGTGTGTGTGTGTGTGTGTGTCATGGTGCAGATTAGGGCGATGTTGCCTCCTGGATGAAGTGTACTGCAGTGGAATGTCCTCAGTTCATGTTATGAGCCTGGGTGTGTGGTTGTGCATTTTTCTATTGTGTTTGATAATCATCCTTCTCTTCCAAAGGATTACAGATTTAAATGAGCCTGCTGGGTGGAGGAAGCCACGCTCACCTTAACTTTACCTCCAACTTTAGCTCAAATTACCGCGATAGATATTATCTTACAAAGGAAATTTTCTAACCAAAGTTCAGAGGAAAAACCTCTTTTGATAGTAACCTTTCACATTCCCATTCAAGCATGAAAAAAGAGAAAGGAGACGTTTTAGTGTCTCTCTTTTAAAGATATTTTTGGGCTCTGGTGAGTTTTTCAGGAGAGAGGGCAGAGAGGGATCTGCACCAACGGTCCACAGGTCAGGAATTCAATCTGATCTGGCTGCAGGAGGACATTAAGATAAGGATAAATAAGAATAAATACACAAGTGATAAAGGGGAGAAATATTGGCAAAGAAATGCAGAAATACAGAAATAATTTTCAAATTATTTTTACTATTATTACTACAAATGGTATTGACTTATATAATATATAATATATATATCAAAATATATATATATATGTGTGTGTGTGTGTGTGTGTAGATATTGTGCGTGCATGCGTATGGTCCTTGAGTGTGTGTTTCTCAAGTGGCGGGCTTTGCCTTAGATAAAGGTATAGCTACATATTTTTAAGTTTTTTTAGAATTACTTTTTATAGTATTTTATTTATGTAACCATTCTTTAAAGAGGATCACAGATCTCTTTTAATAGAGTCAATATACTTCTCTTTTTGTTTCATGTATTCTGCAGAAAATCGCCGGCTGAGTCTTTTTAAAAATGGTTGTTGCTGAAATATTATAAACGTCATCTCAGCCTGCTGTTTAAAGCTTGATTCAATAGTTTTATGAATACAGTGCTTGTTGTCTGTTTAGTAAGTGGGTATTCAGCTAATTCTGAATAGTTTTGAGTCTTTTGGAAGTACTTCTCATTTGTCGTACCTTTCTTACATTTTTGCATAAAAGCACTGTTAATTCTATACAATCTGAGGTTTAAACTGCACCATCCTTTAACTGGGCCACTGTGGGAATTTAACCCGTTATAGGGCAGTCAATAACATTCTTGAAATTTTAAAGCTCCAACTCTAGAGGGTTATTAGAAATATCAAAGGACCTCTATAAACTTTGTAAGTCTTTTTTGGTAATAAATGTAGTTTTACTGACGTTACCAACTATGGCCACTTGCCCTGTAAAGGTCTCTGGAAGTCCAGCTGAAAAGCTGGATGATTTCTGCTGCCTTGTTTAGTTTGGGGCCTCCTAGAACCGGGCACGTGCCCCAGTACGGGGATTTCTTCTAAGCCCACGCCTAAGCATGTTCCTACCTACACCTAAGCATTTAAGAAATCCTGAAGAGTTACATGCTCTCCTGCTGTGTCCATATTGTTGCTTCATATTGCCATAAATCAGGAGTTTGGAGGATCAAAACGCAGAAGATCCCAAAGGAGGACTAGTCAAAATAAATCCAAAATCGTTTCTTATTCACGTCTGTGTGCAAATGCAAATGAACAGTCTTGAAGAACTGGGTCACACTGATCTTACTTAGGTCTCCCTGCACAGTGTAAATACTGTGTATAAATACAGTTTAAAAACAGTCTGAATACAGTACGTGAGGGCAGCTTTTCTTCAGCTGACGCAGGTGACCAGTGGAGCCTGTACTCATCTGGGGAACCTGGGGTTACACAGTGTTGGATTTGTGATAGGCTTCACCCTCTAAGATAAGGGATAAGGGTGGAGCTGGATGTGGCCAGTGTTCCAGTGGAACAACATGATCGTACCAGCTCACAACATGCACAAGGCATATGAAAATGATGCTTCCAACCCAGTCTATCCAACTTCCAGTCCAGTAGGGGCAGATGGACAAGGAACAAAGCTGGAAGGACACATGTCATGGGGTTCAAACTCACAATGATGATTATAATAGCAGTTGACCTAACAGGTTGAACTAACTGTCATCTTTCTCAGACATTGATATTGCACAACACCAAGTAAGTAAGGCTGAAGCACATTTAACACGCTGTGAGCTGAAGACTGTTCAGACAAGTCCAAGAAAAGAAAATTAATCAAAGAACATGGAAAAGTCCATGATGTTTCTGTGCAAATATTCTCTACCAATAAGGCAGTGAAAAGTGCCGTGCAGGAGCACATGGCTCTGGTAGACTACACACTGAGGTCACACTGAGACGCTGCAGAGATATAAGATTCAGAAATGACTTCACATAAACAATGAAACAGCCAGTTTTGTGACAGATCCAGATCCTCTCCTTTGGACTGGTTTCTCTAGTACAAGAAGTTGCTGTGTCTTTTAACTCCAACGGAGGAGATGGAGGAAGCCAGTAGAGCTACTGCTACTGCTGATCCTGAGGAGATGGAGGAGTAGGTTGACGAAACTGGCGGGAAGCAGTAGATGCAAGCCAGCCCCACTGGTAAACTCCAGATCATAGAAGGGGAGGAAGCCCACACTGGAGGGATCAGACTAGAGTACTCTCACCCTGCATCGTAGTCACCCTTTGGGCATGTAGAGTCCAGGAAGTCCAGCAACCCCTCCACTGAGAAGCTGTCTCACCTTGCCCAGGGGTCATCACTATCATTCTACCTCCAGCAGTTCTGCTACAGCAGCTGCACAATGCTGCTTCTCCACCTGAGGCAGTAGACTGGCCTGATCACAGTCAAGCCTCCAGCAGGGGTGGAGGTCGAGCCCAGAATGAAGCCTCGCTGGCAGGAGGGCACTTAACAATAGACACTCTGAGAGAACAGAGACCAGTGAGGAGATATCTTTAATCTTTGTTGATGAGGAGGAGCTGCTGAAGGGCATGCAGGAGCAGAACCCAGGTCACACACAATATTTACACTGTGGAGTGGACCTACTTGAGGCCAGTGTGATACTAAAGGCATGAAAAAATTCTTGAGGAATGCAAATGTGCAAGGGAACTATACAACAGCAACAGCTCTGGGGGAGCAGAGTCTATCTATCTATCTATCTATCTATCTATCTATCTATCTATCTATCTATCTATCTATCTATCTATCTATCTATCT
>JAOWBL010051696.1:0-24030 GCA_028564865.1 Zenarchopterus dispar | reverse complement strand
ATATATATATATATATATATATATATATATATATATATATATATATATACACCCCGAGGACTGTATGTGTGTTTGTATAGGACAGCACGGTGACTTAGTGGCTAGCACTGTCGGTTCACAGCAAGGTTCCTGTTTTGAGTTCTGGAGTCTTTCTGTGTGGACTTTGCATTTTATCATGCTTGCATGGGTTCTCTCCAAGTACTCCGCCATCCTTCCACAGTCTAAAAATATATATGTTAGGTTGACTGAGAACTCTAAATTGCCCGTAGGTGCCAGTGTGAATGTGTATGTTTATTTGTCTCTACATGGGGCCCTGCAATGCACTGGCTACCTGTCCAGGATGTACCGGTGATGTGCCTCTTGCCTGTCATGAGCTGGGATTGGCTCTAGCAGATCCTATGCCAGCTCATGAACGGACCCCTAAGTACCTCTAACCCTAACCCTAACCCTCTCACCCTAACCCTCTAACCCTAAACCTACTGACCCTAACCCTGACCTTACTCTAAACCTAACCCACTAACCCTAACCCTAATCTAAACCTAACTCTAACCACTTTGAAAACACAACAGATAAGAACCTGAAACATTAAATTTGAGTTCACTAAACTAACCTCGCCAACAGACATTTTTCTTAGGCTAGCTGGACTAGAATTGTGGCATTTAAGGTTTTAAAAATAAAAAATTGACATGGTAAAATTACAAGTAAAAAAATTTGTAGAAATCTTTAGCTCAGGGTTGTCCAAAGTCAGTCCTCGGGGTGTCCTTCAGGTTTTAGATGTTTCCCTGTACCAACACACCTGATTCTAATTAAGGATCAACATCAGTTTGTCATGAAGGTTTGGACAAGTCTGTTAATGACCAGCCATTTGTATCACGGTGTGTTGAAGCAGTGAAATATCTAAGATATGCAGGACAGTGGGCGTCAAGGACTGACTTTGGACACCCACCTTTAGCTGAAGCGTGGTGTATCAGGGTTAAAAATAACCAGTTTTACTTTAGATACTCACACATTTGTAGAGGAAAATTTAAAAAAAACAAAAAAAAAAAACAGGATTTCTTATAAAGAAAAACAGGACAGATTTGTGTTTAATTTAAAAAAATACAAATCTGAATTTCTCATTTTAAGTTGTAAATTTTAAGACAAAGTCAAACATCATGAATTCAAAAATATGGAGAAAAACTTATTTCAAACTGGATACTTAAGCCCCTTCAAATTCAAATGAGCAAAAGCCATAGAAAATTAAATTTTTTATAAATTGCAATTTTGTTTTAGAGTCTAAATATTGGCTCTGCAATCTCGTGAAAATTAATTAGTAAACTTAAATAAAAAGGAGACTTTAATACATAAGCAAATTAGTAAAAATAAATAAGTTTAACTATAGACTGAAATTAGGAAGTGAAAGCTGTTGTGATAGTGCGTATCTGAGTCAAAGTTTCAGTTCTTCACAGTAAAATAATTCAGTGTTTTTGAGTGTCTTTTAATGACAACAGCTTATTTTATTTTTCCACAAATGAATCCTGGAAACTGATGCTGACTTTACAACTTCAGAGAGCCTCTACGGCTGCTACAGACATCTGCTCATAATTAATATCAATGAGAAGACATATCAAAATAGTTGGTTTTATTTCTTCTATATTAAAGTTAGAAACAGTTCAGGCAGTGGTTTTTACATCACCAGACAGAAACAAGAATCAACTGACTGATTCAGCTGTCAGATCATTACGATGTCATCATCAGGACCTCAGAGTCTACCAGAATGTCACATTATTGACACTTAAAAACCATGGTTAAAGAGCCTTTCCTTCACAGTTTAATTTCTCAGATGAACATCTTACTTCATCCTACTAACTTGTTTATTAATCCCGAGAGAAAGTAGAATTATTACAACAGCTTCTTCAGAACAAACCTGCCTAATCAACCTTCAACTGCAAGTCTGCACCACTGTGATGAATATCAGGTCATCTTCATCATGGTTTCATCCTCCGCAAACCAACAAAAACCAGCGATTTGTTTACCAGCTACAACCCCAAGCCAGAACAAGTTGGGACAATCCAGAAAATACAGGGGGGGGGGGGTCATTACACAAGACATAATATGTATTTTTACATTTCACATTTTGTACATTTCATACCTGCAACACATTAAACAAAACCTTTGGTATTTGGTGCTAGTAAGGAGGTAAAAGAAAATGATCACACCTCTGAGCTTAGAAGCATCTGGGATGAATCATCACACAATGGAAATGTCTGTGTTCACTGAGAAGTACCACAAGGGTCTATATGAGGACAACTGGTTCCTTTATTACATACTCCAACTCAGAATGGTATACGTTTATAAATACAAATGTCAGTTTATACACCGATGACACTCCAATTTACGTCAGCAATCAGTATACCAGGTCTTTTATTTTGGAACAATTGGACATAATGCTGAAAAGACAGAAGGACAGAGGGAAAAAAAAAACCTTTTGACCACTTTATAGTCAAAAAGAAGGAACTCTTTCTGAGAAGGAACTCATTATGAGAAGGAATAGTTAAGTTACTTCTGTCTATGTAGACCAAACAGACGTATAGAGTCCCTGTGATTCTTATTTTGAATTCTCATTTTCTCTGGTAATTAGGGAGTTTCTGAAACTCCCTTTTTTTAATTCCCTTTTTATTCCCATTTGACATACACAAAATTTACTAGATTTCCCTTTGAATTTTTTTAGTCTATATAGTCAGAAAATTTTATCACACAGGTAAATGAGTAGATAGAATAAAAAATAAATTTCAGGTTTGTCAGAATTTCCAGGTTTTCTTTCACAAATTTGTGAATTTATTGTCACAGCTTCTGAGTTTTGGCATTGGAAATAACGTTTTGATGTCCTAACCTTGTTTGGAATGTGTTGCAGGTCTGTTATGCAAAAATGGGTAAATGCTGACAAATGAAATTAAATTAATAAGAAAAAAGAATCCTGCATTAATACTGTCTGTAGTAAGATAAAAGTCAAAGAAATACATTATAAGAATCACTGCATTTCTTTATTTGCGTTTTTCTAGTGATCCCAGGTTTTTCTGGTTTGGAATCACAAAAACTTGAATTGTTTTTGGTTGTGTCAGAGTTACATCAATAACTCCAATCTGGCTTCTGTCATCTTGTTAGGCCTGCAGCTGCTGAAATTTACTCAATCTGATCTTTATTTAGTGTTTATTTAAAAACAAACAAACAAAAAATGCCCAGAAAGGAAGGCACATTGCCAGAGTCTGCTGTCAAACACTGGTTTTTGGGTATTCCATTTTGAAACCATGCCTTCATCCTTCATGGTTGTGTCTGTCGTTCTTTGGTCTGAGGGTGCTCTTCATCGTCATCAACCTGTCTGGATTCCAGGTCCAGATCCTTCAGCTCCAGCTGGTGTCATACCGCGCCCAGCCCTCTGGGGGGGCCAGAAACACCCTTCGGCCCCGGTGCAGAAAGCTAACTACACCCCTATAACCAGTACGAGGGACCCCAGATTTAAGATCATCCATGACCCCTAGGTTCCGGGCAAAGATTTTGAAGCTGTCCCGGCTGGAATACAGCACCCTGAATGGACCGGTTCCTTTCAACGCTCCCCCCTGCTGCAGGTCCTCTATCTTCACCAACACAGCTTCATAAACCTCCTTAATAAATACGTCGTTGTACTTCTCCTTCAGCAAATACGACAAGTCGTATTTGGTAAAAGGCACAAACTTGGTGTTGAGTTTAATATAGCGGAGGTACTGATCGAAGAACTGGCCTAAACTGACACCTTTACGGCCAAATGTGATAGTCCGCGAGATTTCGGGCCGCACACAGGAGCGGTCTTTGCGCTGCTCGGGTTGACGCATCCAGTCATCCCAGAAGGCAGCGGGCCACTTGGGTTCAAGCTCATCCCAGAGTTCTTTGAGTAGCATCCAGCCTAGACCTGGGAAGAAGTCGGTTCGATAAAGGAGATCTGTCTTGGAAGGGTCTACCAGGGCATCACGGCCATTGTCATTCCATGCAGAGATGCACCACAGGGTTGGGTCTGAACGCAGGATTGGGTACAGGGCCCGGAAGTACTCAAAGAAGTCTGGCGCCACCTAAATGAGACGAAAAATACTCACTAGCAAAATATTTCTAGAGCAGACAGTTTCATTTGTGATTAAACTTCAGAAGAAGAGTTAAATCCAAGCAGTCATTGTTTTTCACCAAAGCTGCGGAAACATATTGGTTTTTTTTAGGTTTACCATTATTCTCCATTTGTTTTCTACCATAAAAGCATCACAGTAACAAAAACAAAACTTTGTACAAAAACCAAACCTGGTAAACATTTTAAGGAACTCCGTGAAGATTTCTGATAATTGTTATCTCGGTTGATCAACACTGTTTTGATGATACAATAAGAACATTTAGTGGCTGAGTAGGTGGTGCAGTCGTCTCACAGTAGGAAGGTTCCCAGCTAGAGTCCCGGCGTTGGTCTTTCTGTGGCAGGTGTGTGTTGTTTGCATCAGGAAGGAAAATGACTGCGATGCTCTGAAAAGAGGGACTAAGCCAAAACGTGAAATGAGCCGACGACATCATGGCTCATTTCCTCCGATTTGTTTCAAACTGCCAAATGAAACCTATTTACCACCATTAAAAACTGAAAATAAGACAAATTGTGGCTAAAAGAATTTTGATCAGGCCATCTTTTTCAAAATTATGCACCAATCAATTTTAGGGATATGGCCAGCTGATACTTGTTGGTGTCTTAAAGAGCTAAAATTAATGCAAAGTCAATCAAACTTTAAAATCTGTACATCTTACAGAAGCCTGGTACCAACTACTGGCTGCTGACCAGGCACTCAGGGCTGTTGTCGTGAAACTGAAATATTTTTGATCAGCTTTTCAGACATTCTTCATGACTATGTCTTATTAACTCATGACCAGTACGGAGTGTTCTCACCTCCAGGTCATCCTCCACGATGACCACAGTGGACTGAGAGAGCGTGAGGAACACCTGGTTCAGCGCCCATCGATAATGTCTAGCAATCTTGTAGTAGCCTTGGAACTTCCGGTGCTCCGGCCGAACTCGAATGTCTGACAGGTCTGGCTGTTGGAGGTGCATCACCTGATCTCCGTATGACCTGATCATGCGAGCTGTTTCGGCATGGCCACAGTCTTGGCTGACGATGATCGGGTAAAGTTCTGGGGATGGCCGGTACTGGATCAGTCTGTCGAGACTCCGTTTCACTGTGACTCTATCACAGGCAATGACGAGTATGGGAATGACAGGTTCCTGCTGAGCAAAGGGGGTTGTCAATTTAGCATTGCTGACATTCTCTTTTGGTGCCTCTAACTCTGAACCTGGACCTTCTGTCTGAACCAGTGTCTGTGTTTGTTTTAGGTCAGTTTGGTCCTTGACTTCTTCTCTGTTTTTAAGAGGACCTGGAGTTTTCGGTGGCAGCTGGACAACCACCTCTTTGACATCTTTTATGTAATCAGTTTCTCTTTTCCCATCCTTGTGTTGTGCCCATGCAACCCTGTTATTTTCTATCTGCTTCAGCAGCTTCTTCTGGGTTTCGAGCTGAATTTCCACTTCCTCTGCTAGCTGGATCACCTCTCCGGCAAGGTTGGCCTGGCCTGCTTTACCCCCGCCCCATTCCTCTTTTCCTCCTGGTTCAGCTCCACCGCCCTCTCCGAGGCGGCCGATGGGTGGTCGCCCCCAGAGATAGAGTAGAAGTAAAGCGTTCCAGGCAACAAAGAGGAAAGCACCACATAATATCAGGGAGCCTTTTTTACGAACCATGGCCCAAAAACACTAGAACATGGATGGGGATGGTTGGCCACCAAAGATGGGATGTCTCTAAATAAAGGTAGAAGTCTCAGATGGGAGGAAATTTCATATCCATTCACATGGAAATCATTTCATCCTGTCTCCTGGTCATGAGGGCATCCAGCGGAGAAAAGCCAGCAACCGACATGTTCCTGTGGAAAACATGTCTTCCGTGAAATCCTGCTGGGATGGCCAGAGTTCAGATGATACAGGGTTTGGACAGCACAAAAGAGGGAAGGTGGGGTCACTGTGGAGGAGGGAATGTGACTATGTGGATGTTATCACTCAGCTGTCATCCTGGAAACAAAGCAGATGATCAAACAGTCAGCACTTTCACTGTAGCAGTTTTGCGGCAGAAAGAAGTTCTAGTCACACATCAGGTCTTCAGTTTTGTAGGGGTGGTCAAGAATATTTTTGTCTTAAGTCCACATCAAGTTTTAAATTTTATAGACTGGACCAAAATACCTGGATATCCATATACTCATTCACATATAGAGAGGTGTTTGTTCATTAAGAGATTATCTAGTTTTGAATTTAGTAGGGTTGAACAGGAATATTTAGTTACCAAATATCGGTTCAATATATTCAGCTACCTGGACGTTGATCTGTTAGGTGGACATTTATTTTTGAATTTTGTATTGGTTGTACCAAATATCTAGTTTTTGAATTAGAAGGACTTGACCAAAATATGAAGATATTTAACTCAAAACCTCATACTAGACTACTGGTAGGTCTGATTTCACCAAAACATAGTGCACATTATGCAGGATGAGAAGAGACCTGCAAAGTTTGGTGCTTCCAAGGGCCTGCATCCAGCTAACTAAACTGACACCATCTCCTGACCTGTTTATTCTGGATCCAGACCTGCAGTTCCTTTACTGACCACTAGGGTTTAGATCCAACAGTGAGTTCATCTCCATTGACCGTCCTGTTATTAAACCCTCCACTGCTGAGCGTTTCTCTGCCTTTTTGTCTCAGGACTGTGGTATTCCTGAATTTATGTTGGGATGCAGAGGACCTCATGTTTTCAAACCACCTGGCAGTCTGAATCAGATGCTTCAGCTTCATTAAAACCCAACAGCCTCACGCTAAAACGTAGTCCTCCTTGAACGACATCAGACGTGAGTGCTAAAAAGCTTGTTGAAAGTGAAAAAATGACAAACTGCAGGTGTCCTTTCAATATTAAAACACTCTCAGATATGATCCTGTCAAACTGTCACTCATCCAGGAGGTCACAAAATAACCCAGAACAACATCTTCAGACCTGCAGACCTCATTTATCTCAGCCAAGGTTCTCAGTTCATGATTCAACAATAAGAAAGAGAACAAAAAAGCCATCCATGAGAGAGATCCAAGACCAAAACTACTGCAGATCAAAAACATTTTATCCCCAAAAGAGAGATTTTGGAAAGTGGCCATGCCATTGCATCTGCAGCATAGCATCATTCAAACACGGTGGCAGTCTGGAGCTGCTTTGCTGCTTCAAAACCTGGATGACTCAATTGAACCAGAAAATCCTGAAGGAGAACATCCTGTCATCACATCCTGACCTTAAGATCAAACACACTTGAAAATGATCTGAAAAACACCAGCGACTCCACCTGTGAATGGCTTTACAAAAAAGAGTGGCCAGGTCAAAGTCTGAACTTTAATCCAAATGAGAAGCTGTAGCATGACTTTAAACATTAAGGTCAAGATAATAAACATTTCTGCAAGCAAAAATGAGCCAAGATTCCTCCACAGCGACGTGAAAGACTTACAAACTCTTGATTGCAGTTGTTGCTGCTAAGAGTGGTTACTTTCTCACATAAGTCCAGGTTGATCTGAACTTGGAAAGTTCTGGCATATAGCTGCAGTCCGACTGTTACTGATCCACCTTATCTGGGTCAAGATCGGGCTACCAACGTGGCAGCATCTGCAGGAGCTGAGGTGCTTCTCATTTCAAATATTGTTTCAGTAGCTACATCTGAAACTAGGATGGATCTGATTAATCAAATATAAGGTAACATTGGTATTGTAAGTTAGAGTGGCTTGTGTTCAGAAACGGAATGAAGACGAACTCTTCAGATTCTTCTATGGATGATGTCACAGAGGGTTTGTCCAGTTCTTTTTCTACAACTTTCTAGTTTTAAATTGACCACTTTTAAATTCATTTCCCTTTGGGGATTAATGAAGTATCTCTGAATTTAATTAAACTAAATCTATCATTGTTTACCATATGTTCAACTACAGCGGACACTGGTCATGTTACCAAACATATCCATTGACATACTTATGTGTACTAGTAATGTGTTAGTTTGTACTTTCATCTCTGTACTAAGTTGTATTTGCATTACATTAATATTACTTATTACATTTTCATAAAATTAAGCCATTCATGTTTAAATCATATATATCCTTTACATTTCAAACATTTCTTCCCTTCAGGGATCATTTTTTGTGCTGAATTTAAATGAGTTCTTGTATCTGCTGATGACAACCAAGACACTGAGTCCATCCATTTTCTAGACCCGATGAATCCATTTCTGGGTCACGGGGGTCTGCTAGAGCCTATCCCAGCCCATCACAGGCAAGAGGCAGGGGTACACCATGGACAGGTCGCCAGTCCAATGATTCAGAGAAACTGAATCATTGTGGTAAAACATTCAGACATTTTAACAACAAAACACTTATTTTTAATATTAATTATTGGATGGATAAGATTTCTTTTACGCCTCAGATGGGACATTTTTACACCACAGTTTCGTTTTTGTGAGTTGTTACTGAAAAACGGAGTGATGAAGGATGTGAAGTAGCGAGAGCAGAGGATGAAGATTGTCAACACGGTCTTGAACCTTCTCGGCAGGAAAAACACTTAAAACCAATTAGTACAGGTAAATATAGAGCTGCCATAATCTGGTTAGAAGGATGTTTGATGACAAGGACAGACACTGTAATCACAGCCGGACATGTGACAGCTCTGCTCTGATTGGACAAACTCAGCTCAAACGTTTTCAGTAATAAAACCACAAAAACTGGCAGAAAGAGGTCAGGGTTCTAACTAGAGCTATTTTCAGTATTAAACATTTAATTACTGGGTTAAACAATTTGTAATATAACTCCTAAACTCCCAAACACATCCATTTAAAACAAACCTGACAATTTACAGGTTTGCTGTTAACTGAACATTTTATACAAGCAGCTCTTCTTACACAAATAAAATATTTTACTTCAAATATGTATCTACAATGTTGGGATCCAGAAGGGTTTTCTGAAGAATCCCAAAGTCTAAAGTCAAAAATTCAGATTTTATTTTTTCCAAATGAAGTTAGGAAAGTCTAAATTTTAGGGTTTTCTTTCACAAATTTGCAAGTTTAGTCTGAATTTCTGCATGAAATCCTGAACTACTTTGGTGCAAATTTTTGCACATGTTTGCCTGAGATGTTTGTCTGAGTTTTCTTTCACACATTTTTTGCACATTGACAGTCAGAATTTTAGTCTTTTCTCACTTAAGTTTTTAAAGAAAAAGCAGTCTTTGTTCTTGCAAGTTTATACAGTTTTATCTTGCAAATTTGTGGTCATGATACTAATACCTTTTTTCTTTGTTTTTAAAGTGTATTTATATAATGGCAAAAACTCAGTTTATTCAAAGTATTTTATTCTGAATTTGTTAGATTAAGTCAGAATTTGTTTTTTAATATAAATTTTCAAGTTTATGAAGACAGGCTGACTTCTTTTCTTTTTTTTCAAATTTACAAGTTTACAAAGATCTGTTAAAGTGAACGGTAAGTTTATTTAGTTAGCTCAACTTGAATTTGAACTTTAGACTTAAGTCTAGTCTGTTTTTTCTCTTAGAGACAAACGCAGGACCAGGACCAGGGGCATAAACTGAAGCTTGGATGCTCTCAGACAACTAAAGACACTCTAGCAGGACACCTGTCCCTCAGATCTGTAGGATCTTCTTCATAAAGGCTGCTTTACCTGCAGATCCAGGCTCATCAGTGAGGGTCTGCTGGTACCAGGTGACACCGGGGGCGTCCTGGTGCTCACTGACGAACAGCTCCAGAACCGCTGACAGGGCCACACTGTGGGTTATTCCTGCCAGGAGAATCTCCTCAGTTTCTGAGCTCTAAATCCGGTTTAACTTCACAGTCAATCTCCTCCGTGGAGGCCGCAGGAGCTCCGACTAATCGGGACTCATCAAACTGCGGCTCCGAGGAGGCTAACCGGCTAACAGGCTGCGCGGGACAGCGTCAGCCGCAAGCCGCCAGCGTCGCTGTTTCCCCGGTCGCTGGCCGCCCAATCACAGTTGCTCTGTATCAATTCTTAATGGCTCCGGGCCGGGGCCGCCTGTACCTCCAGCAGCTGCCGGTGTAGGAGAACCTCAGTGTCCTTTCAGTCGCTGACTCCGCACCGTTAACGGTTTCCAATCAGCAGAGTTCTGTGCTCTCCAGCCGCCCCTCATGAACACTGACGGACGGTCCCGACCAACAAACCAAACTACACTTCCGGATTCAGACACGGTCGCAGCCGAACGGAACCGAGTAGAACCGAAGTCAGACAGACGAGAGACAGGATTTCCAGGGGCCACATTTTTAGTTGGGAGAGGTCGCGTTAGTAAAATTAAAGTGTGAAAGGAGAGGTAAGACCTTCAAGATAATTTATGATCATGTATTAATGAGTTACACTTTAGGAAAAAAAACATGCTGGAGTTCAAACTAACAAAAATGGTGGTTAGGCTAACTGAGCATATCACAGTGGGATATCTAAAAGCTTGAAACAAAGAAGCTGGAAGATCTTTGTAGTTCCAGTTGTTTAGTTTGTCCTTGAACAAATGAAAAGGAAGTCTAGTTACCTTGTTTTAAGCTTTTGGGAGTTACTATGACCTGGATGACTGAGCATAGCACAATGGTAAATTAGGGTCTTTTAGGAGAAAAAAACTGCAGCAGGAAGTGGAGTATAAATCCATGGGAGGTGGGGGAATAAATAAATAAAAATAATAATATTCAGAAAATCTGTGTAGCTTTGTTCTGGAGAGCATCAGACTTTGCCTTTGTGGGTCCTATGTTCAAGCCCCTTCTCCCGGTTTGTGGGGTTGTGTCAGGAAGGGCAGCTGGTGTAAAAATCTGTGCCAAATTGATGTGTAGACTGTGCTGACCTGCTGTGGTGACCTCTGTGCTTGGAGGGAGTAAGCCAAAATGGTAAAGGGAAATTTACAAAAGTAAATTAAAGGAATTGCAACAACCCCAATTTCTATACATATGCAAAAATAAACTCAGAAATTCTGACATTACCAACCCACAAATTTATGATGTGGCCTTTGAACGTGTTGCTGATAACAGTAGCTTCATCTGCACATGGCACCCATTTCAACAAAAAAAACATCTGAAATACTGATTGGCAACTTAAATCAGTGTCATCTCTATATAAACTCACATTTAAATGAACTACGATCAGAATAAAGTGAGTTTGAGCATGCAGAATTAAAGAGGTACAGGTCCTCATACAGAGCTTTGTGGTACTCCTTAGTAAAATATGCTTCCACAGTGCGATGTTCTTTTATTTTATTGAATTGATATATGTTAGTTTTATCAATCTGAATGACGAATATTTCTTTTCCTTTCAACATTTCTGTTCCACCAACATCATTGTTGTTAGCAAGTGTTCCCATTTTTCTTAACATAATTCCAGGAAATATTTTAATGTCCTAAAACCTGGAGTCTACATATGTGGACATCACATCTTGGATGGTTAGTGCCATTATTTAATTATGCTTAACATGGTCCAAAATGACGAGAACAAAAATGCATTGGGTGTTGTGGGTTTGGTTTTTGGTTAGGTCCTGTTTTATTTTGAAACCGTGTCCCTGCGTTTAGTTATAGTTAGACTTCCCTTGTTCCTGTCGTCCCTGATTGTTTGCACCTGTGTCTCGTTAGTCCTGTTAGTATATCTTGCCTTGTCTTTCCCTTCCTTCCTGTTGGTCCATACTATCTGTCTCCCTGGAGTTAGTTTTGGCTCTAAGTTATTTTGAGTTTTGTTTGATCCCTGTTTGTGTTGCTTTTTTGTTTCATTAAAGGATGTTTTTGATTTTGTACTCCTGCCATCCTTGTCTCCTGCATTTGGGTCCTGCCACACTCTCTTCTCCACTCAACATTGAGTCTTAGGAGAAAGTGGAAATCAGATTAGAAATATGATCATCAGCTGGCTGTGTCTGGAGGAAAAACTTCTATGTACAGTTCAGCTCATAACATCAAGCCATGAGAGATGTATGGTACTAAGAGGCAAAAGCTCATTGGTAGTCATGTTTCCATTACTTTTTTTTAAAAAAGAAAAGCAAAATTCTAAATTTGCCACAAAGGTAGCACTGGAGAGGGTCAGTGTTTCCATTGAACTGTATTTTTTTGAAAAAGCGTACTTCTTGTATTGACACTGATCCCTGCTCCTTCAGCCGATCCACACCAGTGGAGCTGCAAAGCTGTTTGTGAACATTTACTATAGAATCTCTTCCTTCAAATGTCATTTCTGTGGGGAAATAAGAAATGACCATTGTATTCAGTAATGCTTGGTGAGCATAAGCTGCTGATTGCTTACCTAAGCTTCACCGTTACTCTTTCAGAAGAACACAAAACCAGTGACGGTTAGTAAATTAACATACCAACATATTGTCCTTAAAAAATGAATGACTTTGCTGTGTTTAGTTTTTATTCACAGCTCAGAAGTCAATAAAGCCCTTGGTAGCAAACATAACAGTTGTGGCTGTGCCAACCACCAATCAAAAGACCATGCCTCTAAGCTATTAATAAATTTATTGCTTTATATTTTTTACCTCACGAATGATATAAAAATTCACCCAACTTGTTGTCATGGATGTTAAATCTAACTATGGAGACCAAAACTGACTTTGAATCAGACAGTAAATATGTTTATTTCTGCTGTGAAGTTCATCCATCTATTTTCTATACCCACTGAATCCACCTAGTGGATCATGGGGTACTATGAAGTTTGACATTTTAATACTGTTGGATCCAGACACTAATGGTTAGTAGAGGGATTGATGGTTTTTCTACTTCATGGGTGTATACAACACAGACCTTACACTGTTTGTGCTTGATGAGGACAGTTTATTTTATTTCTCCATAAATCCTGGCTAATGAGGTTGACCTTGTAGCTTGGGGGCCCCTGGTGGCTACAGGGGCTCTACACATCTGTATGAAGATGAAGAGCTCCATGAATGCCACAGTTCTAGAGCTATGTGAAGGAGTTCATCAGTTTGTGAGTCTCCACAGTTTCAGACAGTATAACTGAAGTCATCCTGAGGTTTGTATCTTCTGGAGCAACTCCATCTGATCTTCAGTGGTTTTTAGTTCCTGCTTCAAGACTGAAACCTGAAAGACAAAATATTTTGTAAGTAAGAGTCACTTTGGACTTTTACAATGCAACATAAAATTCCATGATGTATGATCTTAGAAGATTTGAAAAAAAAAAAGATGTAGAAAAACTGGATTTACAGAGATGGGAATAAGTATGTGAACCCTCCTCGGAATGAACTGGTTTTCTGCATTGAAATAAAATGGTAATGATCTTCATTGAAGACACAGTAACAGAAAACAGGTGGTTAAGCTGATAAGAGGATCTACAATGACTTCTGTTTTGAATGAACATGCCTCTTTGAGATTTGAAGAAAAAAGTAAGTGAACCCTGTGAGTTAACAGCTGTTTGAAACTCCTTTGGCAGCAGTAATTTTTTTGAGTTGCTCTGTATCAGTGAAGCAGGAACAGATCATGATGCTCCCTCCACCGTGCTTCACTCTTGTCATGTCCTGAATATTCTTCCTGAAAAACTCTATGCTTCCAAACATCTTCATAGGATGATCTGCATTACCAAGGTGATCTTTGGTAAACTTCAGCTTCTTTCCTACTGGTCTGCTCTCTGAACTATTTCACATACATGTTTTTGGACTGTGGGAGGAAACCCATGGGGAGAACATGCAAACTCCACACAGAAAGACTTCTTGCTGTGAGGCAACAGTGCTAACCACTAAGCCACCATCCTGCCCAGAGAGTAAAATATAAAGAAAAAACAATTTCTAACTTTATAAAAGCATATATGCAAAAATTGAAAAAGCATTTGACATTCTGCTTTCATAAACTTACAAATCTGATTTTTTTTGTTTAGAATTTATTACTTACCTTTCAAATTTTAATGAAAAACACACTTTCAAATTTGAAAAATATATTTCTCATGTTATAATTTTCCAAATATGTGACACAGTGAATTTCTGACTTTGTAATTTCACAAAATTACAAAAAAAACCCTCTAAATTTCTGGAAATTCATAAGTTGTAACTTACTGCAAATTTGTGAGAAAAACTCAAATTCTGAGTATAAACAAGAGTTTATAATTAATAACTTACAAAATCTAATGATACAAGTTAGAAAATCTAAATAAAAAAGAAATTCTGATTTTATAAATGTACAAATATGCAATAAACTCACATCCTGACTCTGTCTCTAGTTGAACTTTATTCTTTAAAAATAAAAAGTTACACATTAGAAATTCAGTTTTTGTAAACTTGCAGTTTTGAACAAGAAATTTAAAAAAAAATCCTGACTTAATAAACTCAAAAGTTTGCAAGAAAATTAAAAGCAAACCCTGTAGCCTGGGGGCCTCCTGGTGTCTGTGGGGGCTAGATCCACCCCTGTAAAGCTATCAGATTAAAAGCTACAAAACTTTCCCACTGTGGTTTCCTCCAAGTTCTCACCTTCCTCTCCATTTTCTCTCTGACATGAACAGGAATCTTAGCCAGGACATCTGGACATTTGAGCTTTTGAAGGCTTTCTTCCAGTTTAGGGACGAGTTTGTCTCTGCGCTTAGACAGCTCTAAGATCTGTTTGCCCACGGTCAGTCCACTCTGAAGGGAAACAACATGAAACTCAGAGTTAAACTTGACGAGAATCATCAACACTACCCAGAACACCTCCAACACAGGTAGTTTTTAACCCGAAACCAGTGGCTTTAATCAGAAATCGTCTTTTAATGTCAAGAATTTATCTCTTGAGGTTTTGAATCAATTTCAACACTAAAATCACCAACAGGTGAAGTTAATTGAGATCATCCTGCTATCCCACCCAAAACCTTCAGACTCCACCCAAAACTTACAAAGATTCCACCCTCAACACAGAGAAACACCAATATAAAGAGACTCTAACCAGGACCAGACTCAACCTGCACACTCCAGCCAAAAGCTACAATGACCCCACTGTTAACCTAAAGAAACCCCCAACCGTAACCCACAGATTCTTCCCACAATCCAATGAGTCCACAAACATACAAAGACTCTACCTATAACCTTCAGAGACTCAACCCCTATTCTGCTGAGACCCCAACCATAATCTGCTGAGACTTCACCTGTACTCTATTGAGACTCCACCCACAACCCTTGCAGGGCTGTTCGACCACCTCATCGAACACCACATCTGCTTTTCAGATTTCTCACTCACTCCTGATCTCGGTCTGGTTTTTATTGACAAGATGATGTGTGGTGGGTTAGAAAAGAATAGAGGGGAAAACAGGCACCCCTATTGCACCCCTTTTTGAATATGGTTCTTCAGTTGAGTATATTTTTCTTATCACACTAATCAGTACTTAATCACTGATTTTATGGCAAACTCAGTAATCAAGCGCTATTCCACAGCCAGGCGCTAGGGGGCGAATATTGCGCCAGTACAGAACAGTGGTAGGCATGCAGGAAGAAAAATAAACGTTCCGTTATGAAGTTAACAACAGTTTAACGTATGTGCCTCTTCTATTGCCGCAGGTCAGTAAATAGGCTTCTAAATAAATGTTAATTGCAGATATTAATGGTCGAAAATGTTGATGAGAAGGTCTTTACAATAAGTACATAGAAATCGGTAGGAGATTGTTGTTTGAAATAGGGGATCGTTACTGTCTGCTAACTACTGATAGTCCTAACGGCCGTTAATAGTGTGGGATATTGCGTGAGGGGAAACTAGCCCACATAACTAAGAAGTGGGTGGACTCAGTCCTAAATTTAATTCACTGTGCACCTAATGAAACAGTTTTAATGCAATATGTTGTTTCTGGTTTATAACTGTTGTTAAATGGAGATTGATGGGAAATGCCAAAACTGGAAAAGCTATATTGTAGGTGATGTAGTGGATATGTGGATACTTGTACATCCAGGTGGGTGTACAAGTAAAGAAAAGCATAGGTGAAAGAGACTCATGTCTTTATTTTGCGTCGTAGTTATACTGTGAAGATAATTATATTTTAAGAGAAAACTGTTATTTTGTACATAGGTAAAGAGAACTTACAGTGCCTTAACTGGAAATATAGTTACTGCTGAATGACATTTGTATTTATGTCAAGAATTATCAAACAAGTTATTCTATGTTTACAGACTTTAAAATGTAAAATCTAGGGAATAAAAAGGTAAATAATATGTAACCTATGTTTGTTTTTCTTATAGAATGTGACGCTAAATAATTTACTATAGTATTATTGTATTAATTAACGTCTGTGAAAAGATGGTTAAGTTGCTGGAAATACAATGGCCATGTTGTAAATGGGACTGAAACTGAAGGCCACTCAATAATACACTGAACTGTTCTAGCTGTGTCAAAGAATAAAACCTCCGTTATGAAGCTAACGGCAGCTTAACGTGTGTGTCTCTTCTATTCTTGCTGCAAACACCTTGAGGGAATTAAAAAAAACTGTTTCCCCTTTAACTGTGAAGTTAGGGAGGCAACAGAACAAAAGAGCTTGTTTCGGGTCAGGACAAACGTGATAATTAGTTATGGTCAACGTTGGCTGATTTATGAAACTTGACATTCTCTCCACAGTTGGAGTCTTGTATTTTCTTTAAACACAAACCTTTTTTTTGTACTCATTGTTGTTTTTTATTGTTAGAAGCATTGAAATGACAATATTAAACTGTATTCTTTGGGAAGAAACATCAGTTTGTCTCAGTTAAACAGAAAGATGGTTTTGCTTACCCAACTCGGCTTGTATTATCTTCCTTTCTCATAAGTTTTTCTCTTCTGGGACAGTTTCATTCTAAATCTGTCACTCAACCACAAAACTGTTGCCACCATGAGACATATAACAAAAGCATGATGTATTGTGGGACATGTAGCTCTTGTCCCTTACATTTCAAAAACTATTATTGGTACATGATTGTCTTTCCATCTCCTCACAGGCCACATAAACTGAAGTGGGGACTGGATTTGGCCCACAGGCCTCAGGTTTGACACATCTGACCCACACCTTCCGAAACTATCTAAAATTTACAGATCTCATCAAAGCCAAAAGTCACACATAATCAACAGACCCCACCCACAACTTCATCTGAGTTCACCCAAAGGCAAGAGACTCCACCTACAACCTAAAAACTCCTCCCAAACCCTAAAGAGGCCCCAGAATCGTGTCAGTCCTGCAGCTGAGAACATTATTGAACACTTGGCCTCTGCTGGGATGTAAAACATGGCAGTGCACGAGCTGAGATACTGATGTACGAAACACACCAAGAGAAAGAAACCTGCTCACAAATGTTCTGTGGGGAAATCTTTCACAAAAATCTACAAAAACCATGAAGAACAAACAGTTTTGGTGCTTTAACGGTCCATTAAGCTTAGTTGAGGAATTACTGACTGCTGTGATGGACAGTTATGTGTTCCAGAATATTCTGGAAGAAGCCAATTTATAGGGAAGGATTGGGTTTAAACAATTTACTGAGCAACTGAACAAATGAATGTAGCAATTACAAATACAATAATTGGTAATCAATGTGAACACTAAATTAAGGACCGAAACACTATAAATTAGCCTCAACTGTCCGTCTGTGCAATGTTCCCACGGCGTCTGCGAAAAACCACCAGAATCTGGTGTCTTTGATGCAGTGATCCCAATGACAATGTCCCCAATGAGATGGTCCAGTTCCCAAAAATGTTGAAGGAAAAGGCAAGGGTCCTGAAGCTGGCTAAGTTCGGATCCAAAAGGTATTTAGGTAATAGGAATTCTGATTTTAACAAAATAAAAAGTCTAGCTTCCAGTGGGGCAAACTGAAAAGGAAGAACCTTCTCTTCTCTCTCCTCCCCCACACACTGACTGCTCAAAATCTTCTTTTTTTACACCACCTGCACCCTTGCATGATGTCACTACGAACATTCCAAAAGGAGAAATGAGAAACTGGATGTTCGATACCATTGTCATCCAATTGTTTACAAGTAGATGAACATTCATTACTGCTACACAAGCACTTAAAAACTACTGGCTGAGCAAAATTATACAATTAGCTATTGTACAGTCATAACATCACACAGCATGAAAGATACATTTACTGATCTTTTATATTATTTGCTCATTTGATGAGGACCCACTTCTCTAACTCAGATGTCTCTGCTGACTAACATGATTACAGACCTACTGATTCACCTGGATGTGCAGGTGCAGCTGACAGCTGTGGTCCACCACACCCACCAGACTCCCTGTGGGTGGGAGAGTGGATTGGACAGACAGGTGTGGGTCTGCACCATCAGGACAGAAGATCTGCAGGCTGGAGATCCGGCTCAGGGTCTGAATGGCGGAATTAAATTGAATGAGGATGCGGGCCTGATGGGGTTGACACTTGGCCCAAACTGAAACAACATACAAGACAGAAACAGTTAAACGTGTTTATCTGCCGCCAGAAAGGTTTAATATGCACTGCACTCACTTGTGGGTTTTTCTTTGGTCAGGCCACACTTGGCTCGCAGAGACCGGGCCACTCGGATCACTTCCTGGACCAACAGAAAGTCTTTTTCCTCCTCAGGAAAGTGCCAATGTGCCTGGAAAAATAAGTTTCACATCAAACAAACTTTATTTGGAGTGAAGTTATAATTTCATATCATTAACTATTCTGTTGCAGCAAAAACATAAAAACTAAAAATCTGAAGCTCCATCCCACTGATCATGAGTACCATCAGGGAGTCAGGAGAACTTGGACTGAAGAGCAACAACAGGAGGAACCAGCATGTTTACAGAAAGATGAAGAAAGTCAATGCAGCCACTAGAGGGTGCTAAAGCTACACTTACAGCCACTAGGGGAGATTTAAAATAACTGCCTTAAAAAAGAAAAAAAAAAAAAAAGAAACTGGCTTTGTATTAGAATCAAATAAAAAGGACAAAACCGAATTATTCCTGTAATGATTTTTTTAAAAATATTACTAGAAATTAAGCTGAGTTGAGCTCCAGCAGATCCCAATGACTGCACTGGAATGAATGACCAATGACCAAAAAACCCCAAAAACATTTGAGCTTAATCTGCTGGAGATGAAACAAAATTTATCACAGATATCATTTGTGCCTGGAAAATGAACGGCTAGGTCTGTTTTTTGTAAAAAGAATCTTATGGAGGACTTGAAACTGAAGTGAACTGAGACAAGTACATAAAGATGTGAAACTGACCCTGAGAAGTGGCTCTTCTCACCATCTGCCTCACATCAAAGCATCAGCTCCCTCTATGCAGGACCCCAACTAAGGAGGTCACATTTGAGGATGACATGAGGTCATTAACAGAGATGCTATCATGATCTCTCAGCCATCTCAGTGAGATGAGAGGCTGAGAGATGAAAGAAGGATTTAAAATGAGTGAAAACATAGTTTCACTCCAGGAAATATATTATACTTAATGTGAAGACTATTCAATGTAGAAAATGAGTCTCTTGAAAGGCCCATGACCCTATGCTGGAATAAATGGGTGTAGAAATTAGGTCAATGATCAGAAATTGGCTAATCTGGAACATGAATATAAATCTGAAAAAAAAAGAGCAGCGTGTCTCCCCTCTACACAGTGAAAGCTGTATCAGAGTTAGATGAGGAAATAAGTGTCGTTATTTTAGACATTTGATTAAGAACATTTAAATGCTTTACTGAGTAAGTATTTACAACTTACTACTTAACACCTCTTCCAGCTCCTTCACTGGAATAGCAAAGCATTCCCTGGCCACCTGAGTGAATTAATAAACTCATACATTTCAGTGAAAAACTCAGAAAATCTGACTGTAAGTTAAAAATTTTATGAAAAAATCCTGTCTTTTCACATCCTATATTGTGCATATCTGAGTCGTAATTTAAGTTCTTCACAATGAAGTTCTTAAATGTTCTTATTTAGGAGGCTACAAATGAAGACAGTTCATTTCATTTCTCCACAAACAGCAATGTTCAAGGCTGATCGTGGAGCTTGGTGCCCCCTGGTGGCTGCAGAGGTTATTTGCATTTCTATAGCCTGGATGCAGACAGAGATGTTTCTCTGCCCATCAGTGATGATGGTAGGTGTGACGGTGGTACCAGGTGAATGGGTTGGGGGTACAACTCTAAACACAGGCTGCTGTTAGCGCCACCCTCAGGTCTGAACGGTTGCAGTCGCTGCCACAGTTCCTCGGTGATGAAGGGCATGAACGGAGAAAGCAGCGTCAGAGACAGAGAAACGCAGTGAAACAGCACGGTGATGGCCTCCTGCTTCATGTTGTCATGGTGATCAGAGCTGGCCTGAACCACCGCCCCCTCATCCTGCCTCCTGATCAAAGGCTTCATGTACTCCTTCAATACAAAAACAGAAAAGACCAATCGTAAACATTACCACTCTGACAGTCTGGAACACAGCTGGTTGCAGCGGCATGGGCGCCAGTAAAAGACTCTGTCTGGGGTCCCCAAGTTTTAGACAGAAAAATATACCCATGTGAGGTAGCTATCTAATATACATTTGCTTCTGGCACTTCCTGAGTTAGCTTTCTATGGCAGGGAAAGGGAAAGAAAAATCACAGGAGGAGAATAAAATGAAATAAAGACAAAACTAAAAAACCATAAACTTGCAAATGTGAAGAAAAAAAAAATTTAAACTTTGGACCGCATAAGACTGCAATTTCAGAAAGCAGACTTTGACTTTGTGAACTTGTAACTTTGAAAACAAACAAACAAAAAAGCCTCAGAATTTCTGATTAAAAATTAATTAGAAAAAAAATCACAAATTCATAAGAAAAAAAAAATCAGACAGCAGAAGATCACAAATTTGTAAGGCAAAACTACAAGCTTTGATTTAAAAAAAAAAACAAAATACATACTCTGAAGAAACCCAAATGTTTGTGAGAAAAGAAACATCAGAATATGAATTCACCAATTCACACACAAAAAGAACCAGACTGTATAAAACAAACCATAAAAATTCTGATTTTATAAACTTGCAAATTTGTAAGGAAAAATTCCAAAGATTATTATTTAATAAACTCAATAATTAGCAAGAAAAAAATCCTAAATTCTGATTTTAACGTCAAAATCAGAATTTCACCTTTAATAATGTTGCAAATTTGAAAAAAAAAAAATCCTACTTTTTAAAATGTTTAAATCTGAAAAGAATAAAAACTCTTCTGCCCTGATGGGCCAGGCTTCATAAACTTTCAAAGTTACAAGAGTAAAATAAAAAAGTTTGACTTTATAAATTCAAAACTTTGAAAATTTTTTTGCAACTTTATAAAATTTCTGATCAGACTTTCTTGTTTGATAACCTAACAAACTGCAAAATAATAAATCAGTTTCAAAGTGTGCAAGCTTCAAAAATTTACAAGAGAACATTTCTATTAACTTCCAAACCGACTGGTAGTCATCATTTGTGTGACTTGGACTCTCAATTCTGACTTTATAAACTGAAAACTTTTTGAGAAACCAGATTAAATTCTTTTTTATATTTTGCAAGCCTTTTGGGGGAAAAAAACTGCACACACACACAAAAAAAAAAGCAACGCAGAAGTTCGGGAAAAAATTAATCAACCAATCACTGCATCCGTGTTCATTACCAGATAAATGTCACAGAGGTTGTGGAGCCAGAAAGAGTGCAGTGCTGCTGTGACGGCATGAAGTTCGTAATTTTCAAAAGCTCGTTCACACTCCAGCACGGTGCTGTAGAGCCGGGAGCACATCCAGCGCTCCATGCTCCCCACTGGAGTAATCTAAAACACAGAAAAAAGCGATAGCTGATGGCAGAAAACAAGTTTCTGTGAATATGTCAAAGTAGCCATGTTTTTATTTTGCAGTATTTAGAAATATTGATAAAACTCATCAGTTTCAACTATTCATAAAAATTCATGAAAATTCATTAAACTGTGATTTTACAAAAACAGTAAATGAGAAGATGACTGAAGAGTCAGCAGACGATACTTATACAAATCATGTTTAGAAGATGGTGATTCAGAAAAGTTAAATTTAAAACTTTTAAGTGTACCTGTTCAAGTGTTCCCACTGGTGGCCTGTTTTCACCAAGAACTCCCAGTGTAAATCTGAGGGTCTGCCACATCTTATTGCAGAAGTGTCTGCAACTCAGAACCTGAGACACCGACAGACTAATGTCTTCTCCTAGCAACAAGATGGAAAATTACCCATTAATCACATGGTAATGAACCAGTGGGACCACGGTAACGGACCAGTCAGATCATGGTAATGGACCAGCAGTTAACTGGCTGGACTGTCGTTTCAGAGTAGAAAAGTGGACCTGCATGACCCTGATCCCACATATGAACAGAATCTGTCCAGTGTGTTAGAATATGATGCATCAACGAAGAAAAAAAAAGGATAAATAGAAAAACTTGATCATTAAGTACAAAGAATACAACATAAACAGATAAAAGACAGTTGGTAATCTTTTCATTACATATCTTAACATTTTATGCAATTTATAGAGTAAACATAGCTGATCTCATTTTCTGGACTTAATCATGCTGAACATTCCTGTGACAACTGAAACACATGACATGGTTTAAGTGGTAAACTGATAAAAGTCCAGTTTGTCCATGTAAATGATGTGTCCCACTGGGTTCCGGACTGGGACCAATTCTCTTCTACATGTTTTTTAACATGATATTCGTTTACTTTTTGTGCTGACAGCACCCAACACTTTTTTCTACAAAGCCTGAGAAAACTGAGTATATACTAAAACTACAAGCTTGTGTTGGAGATTTTAAAGCTTGTATGAAATCTAATTAATCAGTTCAGTTCAGTTCAGTTCAATTCAACGTTCTTTATACAGAACCAAGTCATGGAAATGTCATCTCAAGACATATCAAGATTATCAACATATCAAATAAATACAAATACAGTTGAAGTAGCAGTTGAAGCAACTCCATATCACGATACTACCACTACATGTTTGAATCACTCACCCTGCATCTTGTGAGAGCAGAGGGCGAACCTCAGTGCATCCGTGCCACATTGAGGGATTCCTCTGGGGAAGTCCTTTTTCTGTGGGAAGAGAGACAAAACATGCAGATAAAGGCAATGTTATCAATGAGCTCAGCTAATCAGCTCCAGTGAAGAAGACAGGACCTGTGCTTCCATGGCAACCAGCTGCTCCCTTGGGTCAAGGTTCCCCTCCTTCACTTTCTCTTCAAGTCTCTACAAAAACAGAAAAACAGGGAGAGTTTCACAATAATATATCTTGTAAAAATGGAAAATACTGTTTTTATATGTTCTTGAGGATCATATAAATGCCTAAAAGACCCCAAATAACTTTCACTGAGACATTGAGCTGAAGTCAGTCATCCTTTTTGTAGTCAAAACTCATGTCCTGCCTTTGACCTCAGCTTCTTTACTAAGAATGGCTTTGAAGCATCTTTCTTTTCATACTGTGCAGCACCATGCTGCATGTTGGGTGGGACAAACTGGATTGGGAAGCTGACCTTAAGCCCACCTTATGTCAATCAAAGTTAGCTGTGGCTACTAGTTCCTTCAGCTAATCCATACCAGTGGAGTTGCCAAGTTGTGAGATGAGAAATGACTGCTTTGTTTAGATCATGGTGGGTTAGTACCAGTTAATACAAACTGCCAATAGCTTCAGTTAACTTCATAGCATGACAATCACTGATGAGGAAATGATAATGGATAGCCATTAGCTGAACCAACTCATAGACCTTTGAATCAATCAAAGGTGTATGCCACACATAAATAAATCTATTGCGTTACACAAATTCACCTCCCACCCCCAACATAAAGTTGTCAAGGATGTGGAATCCAACTTTGGAGATCAAAACTGTTTTTTGCATGAGGATGTAACTATGTTTATTTCTACTGCAAATTAGGACATTTAAATATGGAAGTCAATGAAGGTCTATAAAAGAAGACGCTTCCTCACATATTCAATTCAATTCAATTTTATTTATATAGCGCCAATTCACAACAAACGTCGCCTCGAGGCGCTTCACACTGTAGGG
>JAOWBL010051657.1:0-10476 GCA_028564865.1 Zenarchopterus dispar | reverse complement strand
GGAGTCAGGTGGTTATCTGGTGCCTGACAGAGGCCTGAGTCGCATTCCACACTGGACTTCCTGTACTCAACCTGATCAAGTGACATGGGTTTCCCCTCCTGTGAGCATGCCACTTTTAGGGACTGAGTGGGTCAGGTGAGGTGTGTTATGGGCAGCGACAGAGGAAGTTATGGTAGGCCTTGGCGTGTTCATGCTCGACTTCCAAACCTGGCATGACTATGTGAAGGTAACTTCTCTGCACCTTCAGGTCAGGGTGCAGGTTCCAGCTGTTAGTCACTGTGCACCAAATGGCAATATGAGATATTAAGCTGTATCAGAGCCCCTGGTGAGTGTGCTGGAAAGTGCTCCAATAGGGGACTTCATTGTTCTGTTTGGGGATTGTAATTCTCACATAGGTACAGTGTTACCTGGAAATCCATAACCGGGACAAATAGCCTATTTGAACTGAACCTGAACAGTGTTCTGTTGTTGGACTTCTGTGCTACCCACGGTTTCCCCATATCAAAAACACCAAGTTCAGACATACAGGTGTCCATAAATAGACAACAAACGGAAGCTCCTCCAGAAAAACACCATCTGGTCCAACTAATCATCAGGTGGTTAGCTGGTGAGATGTCGAGGAAGATGGAGGATTTGTTCCAATTATAGGGAAATGACACTCCTCAGCCTCCCTGGTAACATCTATGCAGGAGTGCTTGAGAAGAAGGTCCACTCAATCGGTGAACCTTGGATTCAGGAGGAACAATGCAATTTCCATTCCAGCCATGGAACCACTGGAACCACTGTACCCCGTCCAGGATCCTAGCAAGGGTAAATTCATGGTCTAGACGTTTACCAATCCAATTTACATGTGCCTCATGGACTTGAAAAAGGCATTTGACCGAGTCCCTCTGGCATTGCTGCTATGGGCTACTCAATCCTGAGTCTGCATTGCTGGTAACAAGTCAAATTCTGTACAGGAGGGAGCTGGACTCCGTCTTCATCACCACCATATATATAGGGATGCAAGCTGCTATGAAATGAGTTTCCTCTCCGGGGTGGCCGGACTTTCCCTTTCTGTCCCTTCCAGATGACTGAACTTCTCACAATATCTCTGAGTACAATAGCTGCACCCCCTGCTCCTGCTCCTGCTCGACTGGAGCAGGAGCAGGCTGAAGTGATTTAGGCCTCTGGTTGGGATGACTGAAGGCCTCCTAGGGAGGTTGCTCTGAGGCAGTCACAGGACACGCTGGAGAGATCGCCTCTTAGCTGGCCAGGAGACACCTCAATATCTGCTTAGAAGATCTGGAGGAAGTGGCCAAAGGAAGGGAAGTCTGGGCAGCTCTGCTTACGTTAATATTCCCTAAAAGCAAACCTGGATAAGTTAAATAAATGGATGGACAGACTTCACTGCTTTAACTGACAGTTTGTCTTACATGGGCAAGATTGTTAAACTGCTGCTGAGGTAAGCAGGAACCAAAAAAAAAATCTTATGTCTTCATGAGAATAAAGAAGACCTCACCTCATGCATGTCGGACGAGTTGTTGCGGATGTTGACCTTCAGAGTACTGGACTCACCCACGCGTGTTTTCTCAAAAGTGTACAAGTCCTGTGGACAATACACACCTCTCCGCGTGGACTCCTCCGGGCTACAATTACAAGTTGCGCCAGTTACAGTGGATAATAAAAAAAAAAAAATATTTTGAGGAAAGGAATAAATGTTACAAAATTACCTACAAATTAACTATAGTGATTAACACAGGGGATAATGAGGAGGTATAAAGAAGAAAATACAACAACATTTGACGGGACAGAAAATTGGATGCTACAGAATGTTTTTCCTGATTTAAAATGCTACACCTATTTAAAGTCACACAACAATAAGCCTAGCTGATAAACTAAAAGCACAACTGGCATCTTGGTGGGAGTGCTCATATTTCTTCAGAAACCCTTCATTGCACCTGCAAAAGAGCCCTGGTCAGGATCACGTGCACATTTTCATCCAGTTGGACTTACCTGGTTTTGGTTGTCAAAACCTCAGGTCTCTTCCTGTTCTTCAATGTGGCTTCAGTCTTCACCAGAGAACAGTTTCCTACCTGTGGTGCTTCCACTGGCCCAAACTTTACTCCCTTCAGAGATACAGAGATGTATTGAGATTTGTCACCAAGTTTCAATTTCAAAAAAATAAAATTTTCATCTTTTCAGCAACAGATGGGATATATTGTATATTCGTTTATGAAGAATTTCCTAAATATTACAGAAACCTTGTGGTGCCTAATTTAATCTGCCATTTAGCTCAGTTTAGTGTTTGGCTCGTGGAGTATGTGAATCATAAAGTGAAGTTTAAAAGTAAACACATATGCTTTCAACACTCTTGAACAATTGAGCATTTTGTTGTTATACTGGATAGAAGACACAACTTATTCATCTGACATGCCACTAGCTGTGCACACAGACTTTTAAACAGTGACGGCATCAGGTTCATGGCTGGCGAAGCACTGTTTTCTTCTGGTGGGTGCATTTCACTAACTGTAGATCACAGTGTGCTGTCACTTGTTCTGCAGTCGAGGAGCCGCAAGAGTCACTGGGATCACAACTGCCCCCTAGCGTGAGGCAGGAGAACTGCATGTCTCAATTTGCTTCACAGCTTCACAGCTGTTTCATGATTGCTCAGCACAAGAAACACCTTACAGGGACAACAGAAAAGGCAGTTTCTTGTAGCACAGCCAGTCTTTTCGGTTGTACCACTCACTTTGAAATGATCGAGTCATCTTCTGTCCCGTCCTTTGAAGCCAGCCCTTTAGCTCCGGCATTGGTTGTCCATTATTTATTACTTTACACATTTTAATTGAAAGTCCAATTTTGAGAAATTTTTGAGCCGAGATATTACATCCACCATTTTTGCAGTCAGTCAGAGCAAAACATAAAACAATGGACTCCTATTGAACTTTACGAACAAGAATAAACGTGAGCTCGAGCACCCCCTCTTCATTATGTCTGTTCAGTGCGGCTTTATGTCAGATCCTAACACTAAATAACAGACATACGTGAAATACATTATCTATTATATGGAAAGTGAGGACATATAATAATAATGTCTACAATGTATAAAAACATTTTAATAAAGGATTACATTAGTAGCGTACACTGAGTAAGCAAAAGGCATGCGCTCAACCCAGTTTGTAAGGGATTGAGAAATCTGACGTGAGGCACAGCTCGGTGCTGCCTCACCTTGCTGCCTACGCTGTAACTGATAGGATGTACGCAAAGTACAGCAATTTTGATTACAAAAATGATTGAAATTATTTGAATCATACATAAATTCCATTTATAGCACAGACCAGTGGACAAATATTTATTTTATCATTAGTATACATCATGCGGTATCATGATGGCCTCCCCTGACCACACGTCCCTGCTTTTAAATCAACTAGGTGTATCATAACACTTCACATAGGGAAAGCCTGCCGACCCCAGTTCTATCATCAACTCAACTAGTTTAAAGAACCACAATATTAACATGAAGCCTTGAACATGTTCAGTTCAACAACAACATTCAGCTGCAGTCCAGTGTCTAGTGACTGGTGCACAGCTGATTCAGGTTTGTTGGTGTCCAGAAAGCTCTGTCATAATTATCCTACACCAATTATGCAGAAATTCTTCCTAAAAGAAACATTTTGAACATTGATCTTGTTTATCATATCTAAATACTATGTAGAAAAAAGAAATGACAAAAAACAAATCACATCCTCACAGTGCCACAGAGTTGGAAGCGGATTCTGGTTTTCTGCTGGGGATCAGACACGGGGTGACACTCCAAGTCCCAGAACTGGACATAGTCTCCTTTGTCTCTGGGCAGGAAAGTAACAGGCAACTGGGAAACAACAACATCAGAAGAAATCAGAAAAGAAGAAACCAACTGTTATACTATTTCAGGTTTTTAGAGAAGTGGAAAAAGCTAATGTATTTTTCCCCACACCATAATTTTCTTCAGTGCAAACTATACAAGCTAAAGCTGCAACCGACTTTTATTATCATATCTTATTGTACTCATTTCTGGGGGTGGGGTGGACCTTCGGCTTAGAGAAAAAGGCTCATTGTCACTATCATCAGTTTACTGTGAAACACAACAGCAACAGCACTTATTCCCATTTAAGAAACTAGAAATGACTTTGAGGGTGGAGAGTTGACAAAAAGTAATTAAAAACTAGACATGCTCTAATGCTGATTTTTCTCAATCCAAAGTTTTCTGTGCTAATGGCTATGTTTCTTTCATCATATGTCATACTTGGAGACATGCAGCATAATCTTCCACATTTTACAATCTTTGCCGTGCCTTTCAAATACAAGTATGGTTGGACGTGAGCAAGTACCTTCATCTTTTCATGGGCCCCCAGGATTCCTGAGACCCTGGAACATCTGAAAGCGGTGTAGGTGGCCCGGTAAACATCTTCAGTGTCGTCAACCCCCTGAGATGAGAGAGGAACAACCACAACTGTCTAGCCAATAAAACTACAGTATTAAAACTAGAAGGGCACTTAGCAAGTGCCTCCTCTACCATGGCCATATCATAGAGGATGTAGTTACCATCTCCCCTGCATCAGTACATTCCAGCCACTGGTCCATATGACCAACTGAAACTCTAAATGGCATATGTTGATCAGATCTCTCATCAAGGCAAAAAGCCTCTGTCTCTAAAAGGCACAGACATCAAGCAGTCATCTACATAAAACTGATGCTTAACAGTGCTGGTCACCTGTGCTGAAAATGCTGTCATTATCCTGAGTTTTTTTTTTTAATAGCAAAGCTGGCACAGCTGGGCAATGACTCTATACCAAAAAGATCCTACGTAACATCACAATTTGGCCACCAGAGATGGAACAAGATCTCCATCCTGACTGGGTGGTAGGCTGCTTGAACTCCGTTCATAGAGTTGTATAAAATACGCAATACAACTCTACTGTATCCACAATCAGCTTTGAAAAGGAGTTCCTAGCTTGTTTCCGTAGATACATTTTCTTTGTTTCTGACTCCTGTTATTTTGATTTCAATTCCTGATTAAAGTCAGTCTCATCAGTCTTTCCATCTCAGTTTAACAAGTTCATTCACTCCCACACTACTCACACTGACGTAAACCAAACAGATGCTAATGAATTAAGTTAGAATTGCAGCTTTATTTACCATTTACATCTACACAACTTGAAACAATTGTTGAATAGTCCTACTGGGATTTTTCAGCATTGGATTCTTCTTGTGTGTGCCAAGTTTATTCATAAAGGCTGTGATCCCTTTTTTTTTTTTTAAGGTATTGTTTGTTCAACCTCATTTGTTTCCATTATAAGCTGTTGCCTGAGTAGTAAAAAATTAGAAGCACACATCTTCTACTTTTTCTGTATCACCAAATCTGTGGCCAACAAGAAAACTGGACATAGATATTCCAAGTTTGAGTCCCAGCTTGTTTGGCATAGCTACACCTCCTTATCCTGACACTATGTTTGTACGATGGACTAAGCTCAGATAAATTCAGTAGGATATGTTAGGGCCTGCTATCTCAGACAGTCAGGATTTCTTTATTCTACTTTTGTGTAAAACTTCTCTGGTGATCTAGGCAGAACAAGAAACTAATCTACATTTGAAAGAAGTTACAAATGAACCACAGAAGTGGCAGAAATCTGGACCTAACGAGGTAATATTAGATACCACAAAAAAATAAAATTAAATTTAAAAAAAAGAAAGAAAAAAGAAACAAACAGCTGACAAAAAAAAAAAATGTAACGAGCAGAAAAGTACCTTGACATATGGAGGAGCAAATGATGACAGGTACCACCTCACTTCCACATCTCCATTCTGCGCTTCCAGCTGGGCCTCTGAAATACAGGAGCATCGGGGTTTTAGCATTAACATCTAACCAGCTAACTACACCATGTAGTTATGCAGTTAACATTCAATATTACACCATGTAGCCTTCGTCAGGCAAACAAATGAAAGGCAGAATGGTTTGGGCTTCTCGGTTTGATGCCCTGGACAGAGATGAAGGGTGGGTGGATTTATATTGTGATGAAGAAAAACTGTTTGCACATCACATTGTAAACAGAACTGAAATTAATCTTCATGGATTGATTTTTGTGAAGAACACCACCTATGAAGAACCATCGACCACTATCTTCTAGCCCTATATATCTGCCAATAAATCGAAGTTGCCTTGCACTAATAAATGTTGTATTTAATCTCACAGCTTTGAAGATGAAAGTACCTACAGGATACATTTGCCGTTTTGTATCTTCAATACTTAATCATGTTCGGACTGGTATGATAGCCATCAGTCACCACACTCAATAGGTAACACCCAAATTAATGCATTTTACATTAAATTAATACATTTTAATCTTGAAACAGTGTCATGTAAATGTATTTTTTCAGTTTACGATTTGCTCCTCAGGGTCATATATAACCTTCATCAATGCATCATGTGACCATCACCAGAAGAGAGAAAACAAACAAAAATTTTAAAAAATGCAAAAACACACCTCGACAATACTGTAAAAATCAACAACAACAACAGCTGCTGACTTTGTTGTCCCTGATCTCAGCTGTTATGCAGCATCCCTACCTGATGTTTCCCCTGAAGGAGTGCTAGGAAAGGTAACGGTCTTGTTGCAGATTTCCACCAAGGCCGGCAGTGTTTGCGGTGTGTCTGGGGTTAGAGGGGGATTGGAGCTGAGCTTGGCCATAGGCAGCACCGGAGTAGCAGCCTGAGCAGGCAGGGCTGACAGAGTTACATCTGCTGGGGCAGCAGACACATCCAGAGCCAAGTCCTGACGTATCTGGACCTTGATAAACTGAACCAGAAAAGTGCACAAATTTACTTGTCTTCCCACATCACCACGTGGATTTACTGTGTGAACTTGTGGTTGTACGTATACAACAAGAACTATAATTATATCAGTGAGTTTTAAAAGTACATTAGCAAAGATTGATAAGAATGTTAAATTCGAAAGAAAATAAACATCTGTTTAGTAAAACTATAAATTTTGCTTTTGGTAATTGGTTTGCTTAATATTTTGGGGAAAAAAATTAAAATGAAATACCAGTAAATGTTTCAAGAAAACAGAAACTTTATAGGTTTTAACAAAAATTAATATTAAACGAGTTATCTGCTGTTCAGCATCTATAATATTTTCTTGTCTGAATATAGTTTAATGGTTCGTACCATAATTTGCTAAAACCTCTCTCCGTGGGATATGTATATTCATTTTGATCTTGCAGCAGATATTTTAATAAGATGCATGAATGTGTTCCACATCTAAATAAGCACAGTCTGTACTAGCTGACAGTCATTTGTCCTCTCACACGTGACTTTCCATTTCTTTACTGAGGTTTAGAAAATGACTACAATCCCTTTCAGTCTACTACACCTCCCCTCTCTGACAAGTTCTCTGCTGTGAACCAGCAGAGAAGGTGTGTATTTTAACGTGTCTGTTTTAGCCTTGCAAAAATGCATTTTTTTCCTCTTACATCTCAAAAATTTGCTTTCAACTCAACTGATGAACAAAAGCACAGTTCTTGTCAGATACCTTCTGTTGGCCATCACACTGCACATAAATCTGTCCACTCCAGGGCAGAAGGGAAGACTTGGTGGCTAGTGACGGGTTGGGGCTGATCAAAATCTGAAGGTGGCACCTGCATTTACAAAGAACCAGGAAACAACAAATAAGTTGAATAAGTAAATGTCACACATACAGTCACATGTTTGTGTTTGTCTAGAAAACATTTTTTTTAAATAACAGGCAACACGTACGTGAGTAACAAGTCAACTAACAGGTAGGCACACATGGTGAGCTGTTAAAACACGTAATCCTGATCTTTGTTTCATTTAAAGTGGCACCAAGAAACTTCTGCACATGCTCAGAGGATTCCTGTCATAGGTTTAGGGGATAATTTGTTTTTACATCACTAAGATTTATTCTTGTTCAGGTCTCCCTCAGGTCTCTTTCTTCATTACATTGTTGAGTCTGAGTGGCCTCTGCAGCACTGTGAGCTGGTTTCATCGTTGTTCATGTGTGACATCATATCCTAAAGCAACAATCAGCCATTACATACGATGGCTGGGATGACAGTTAACATGTTAAAATAGATGGCTTTGCTGACACTTACTACAAAGATTCAAATGTTCTTTATGTTAAAATATAAACTGATTTTTTAAAAAGCAGTAGAAAATGGTTTTTCCCCCTGTAATAAATAACTTATTGTAAATGTCTAGTTTAAATTCAGAGAATATTCAAATTTTTAAACTTCCTTTTTTCCAGTTGTGGTGTTAGCTTTACGTAGATAGTACCTGTTAGTCAGTAAATAAAATAAGTAATTATTTAACAAGTTTTACTTATTAAACTCCATGCACCCTATTTGACAGTACAGGATATTTATTTGTGCATGTTTGTTACAGGTTTACCAGTTACACAGAAGGATGTATTGTGTAATCTGACAACAAATGACAACATGACCTTGTCACTAATGACAATGACAAACATCAGTTTAAATTTAAAAAAAAAAAAAATTCTTTGTATCCCAAAATATATTTCTAGTCTACAAACACAAACAGTGGTCTTACTGAGGCTCCAAAAGTCCATGTTGAGGAGTGACGGTGAGGCAATGAGCCGGCCAGGACAAATCAAATTTCAGCTCTCTGGAGGTATTGTTATGTATCTGGACCTGACTAGTGTTGGATGGACCATCTAAGATCAAAAAGACAGTCACCAGTTACTTTAATTACATTCAAAATTTAAAAAATAAATAGATAAGTAAAGATTTCCATAATGACACACTTTACAAATGCAGATTTGACTCACTGATGGTGGGAGCTGCAAGGACAAGTTGTTGTGGGTGGAGGGTCCAGGAGTCAGACTGCGAGTGCGCCGACTCTGAAGTCTGACAGGAGAAAGATTATTTCACATCTATATGTTTTTCCTCCCATGAGAAAGATTGAAACAAAAAGGAGTTCAACTGCCACAATAGAAAAAGAAACAAAATAATCAAGGAAAGCTTCAGAATACCTTCGAGGGGGGTTCTGTGACTGTCAGTCCCGGACCCTGGGGACCCTTCACTGGCAGCACATCCAGAGAAACATTCCCATTTGGCAAACTAAAAGGAATTGCATTACAATAAACTATATGTTGTTGTTTCAATTACACGCATAAAAAATCAATATAGTTTTCAAAGAGCTGCAGCATATCAATAAGGCAGGAGCCATTTAAAAATAAGATCCATACTCCAATGAGATAGATGGACCAACTTTTATTTTAGCAACTCAGCCGAAAGACTGATCATCATAAATAAGATTGAAAAATAAATCTGTTTCTTTCCATTTCCATTACTATCTTCAGCTCAAAAACTATTATAAGATGTAATTTATTCTTGTGTTGTAGAATAACTTGATACCTGACGTGCAGCATTACCTTTCCATCTCTGAGATGTGGCTGATGGAGGGATGAGATTTTTCTTTGACCTGAATCTCATTACAATCTGTGCTTTTTGTACTTCCCAGCAAAGATACCACCACCTTAGTCATGTTAATGTAGAAGATGTGGGCCTCGTTAGGCCGCAGGGGCAGGTCATAAGCTGAAGACAAGTGAAGTTATTGGTCAGATGAACAAATACCACATATATTTAAACGGAGCAGCAGAAGCCTTTCTAGTCTGAGTATAAGTCAAAAAAGCAGCTTTGTATGTTAGTAACTACATAAATTCTTGATTTGTTTTAACCCTGGAGAACCCACGGGGTCAAATTTGACCATTTTTTGCTCATACCCAATGTCAAACAAAAGGGTTGTTGGGTTCTCCAGGGTTAAGAGAATAAAAATGGGATATTACTCTCTGCAACATTTTCTTCTCCCAGGAATTTTTCATTGAAGTCAATGCTTTTGAGCAGACTGTTCTCAGACAGGGCCTTTCTCGCTGCCTCCGGTTTGTTCTGAAGCAATCTGGAGAAGAAAAAAAACATTTATATACCAAAGTACTACTGCGGGGAGCACTGAACACAACAGCATTTCCCCCATCATTACTTAAAACCAGAACATTTTCACTGCAGTGTTTCCTGAGGGCAGTTTAAATTTCATCATCAATAACCCACAACTAATCCCCAGATCTAAGATCTTAGACACTTCAATCATTAATATTTCATCAGTGTTAGAGCAATGCAAATTAAATCAACTAATGACTTCAGCTCAACACTGCAGTGTCTCACCTCCTGTACTGCTGCCTGGAGACTTCATCTCCACAAAACAGACAGACTGTAGCCAGCAGGGTATTAGCTGTCTGACACAAACTCTGTTCTCTCTGGGTTGACTTCATGAGCACAGTGATCACCTGAAAACAAGCAGATCCCAGTGACAAGGTCATGCTGAAGACAAGAATCAATAAGAATTAAGAGAGACAGCATTCATACTTTCTCTGAAAGTACTTTTTATAATCCCAACACTAACTCATACTTTCCAGTGTGTGT
>JAOWBL010051607.1:0-20462 GCA_028564865.1 Zenarchopterus dispar | reverse complement strand
TCAGGACGCTGAAAAGAAAACACTTCAAAGTTTCAGGTCGGGGGGGGGGTGGGGGGGGGGGGGTCAAGAAACAGAAAGTCACCCTAAAAACCACAACCACCCTTGCAGACTGTGCCACCTCAGGGCGTGGCTCTGCACACACTCTAGTTTGGAGAGAGTATGCCTATGTGTGAGCCTGCCTTTAGGCTCAGTTAGGTGTGTTTTTGTACTTCCTTTAGTGTTCTGGCCTGACTGCTTTAGTCATAATTTAGTGCTGATTTGGAGCGGACAGAGAAAGGACATTCCATTGATGACATCCCAAAACATGCTGCATTTGTATGTTTGGAGTTAAATTTATAGGCTTTCAGCATGTCCACTGGAATGATACTTTTTCTGTGCGTGGTCAGGAGGTTGGATGCTGTAAGAAAAAAAAAAAACAAAAACAAAAAAAAAACTGGTTCCATAGATTTTCTACTATTTACTGCAATTTCAGTTTAAAACAAACTTTAATCAGGTAGTTGTGTTTAACTATTTGGTGGTCACAGTTCTGAGGCAACCTTCATGTTTTTCAGAGTTGCCTTTACTCAAGACTGCTAATATGAGAAAAAAGAAGGGAAAACAGGGATAACAACAGACCAAAACTTCAACAATTTTCTGTTTTGTAACACTCAGGAAAGCACCAGTTTTTCTCTCTTAAAAGCTACCATTATAATATTTTTCTTTTTCTTCATGCTGTAATCATTCATCCATTGTGTATACCTGGTTCTTCTTAGTCAGAGTCATGGGGGTTTGCTCTCTTTGGATTTAAGGCAATAGTATATCCTGTGTACATTGTCAGTCCATTATAGGGCTCTTCCCCAGCTAATGCTGGAAAATATTTAATTATTAAAGTTGTTTTACGTTGTGGTCAACACCAACCCTTGTCACATGTTACCACCAGCGATTCATAGGCTGCTTGTTTTTGAGGTATTTTCCATTTGCACCAGTGCAAATTGTTCATGTATTCTGCAGAGGAAATTGTATCAAATCTCCGGAAAAACTCTTGGAGGTCACAGGCAGAGCTGACTGCCACTCCTTCACATTGTTCCCACACACCTACTGTTGCTTAGTCGTCAGTAAACAACAGTACAGTCAGAATGGGAACTCTGAATCGGTCTTAATAATCCCACTCACAGTTGCTCCCATAAGTGACCTAACAAGTCCAGCAGGTCTAGTTGTAGAAATGTCAGTCTTCAGCCACTGTATTCAAATGTTGATGTGAGGAGGGAGGGGCCTCTGGCCAGCAGTGTATTAAATCCTACACCCCCACATTTAATCTTTTCCTGTTCAATGGTCTTTGGGTTTAACTAGTATGATTAGTGACTGGTTTAATTTCAATAGCAGTATCCACCCTAACACACCCTAAAACCCTAGTAATATGACTGGGAAAGCAAAGTTTAGATATATTAGTGAAACTACATTAAGTCTAATTAAACAAAGAATTTGAACATTAATTTTTGGATTAAGATTGTTTTTTTTTTATTCATAATGTAACTCCTTACTGAGCAGTGCCATAGCTGCAATTTTAACAAGTCTCAGGTTGGTGTAAACTTCCAAGGTTAGGTCTTGCCTGCATGAAGAAACACTTATATTGTTCCAGGTGGAAGAATTCCAGAAATGACTTGAAGTTTGATCATTGTCAATGAAATCATTAACCAGACTTGAACAATGGTTCATACATAAAGGCTGATTTCTGGTGACATATCGGGTGCATATGTTCCAGTCACTGCTACTTAATCACATACTTTTGTCAACTTTCCGTGCAGTCCCTTTAAGAGAGTGTACCGTTTGAATTGTTGGATGTTTTTTTTAATGTGCTAGATCTGCAAAGTAAGTTTGAGCTTATTAGTTGTAACTTAAGACATTTATTTAGGAGCCATGAAGTCTCTGTCTTCTCTTTTCATACATCAGAAAATATCTTCATTTTCCTGTTGTTTGATTGAATTAATCCTCTCTGTCCTTCATACTTTTCTACAGAGCCTGTGTCTGACGTGGTCATCAAGTCTGATAAGTCTGAAGCAATTGAACATGAAACTACTGTGGTGCTTACATGCTCTGCAAAAGGCTCCTTCCTGAAGTTCACCTGGACCAATGGCACCAAGCCCATCTTGACTGATGGTGATCGGCTGACAAAGATTGATGTTAGTTTATGCATACTTGTCAAGTTTTTATTTCTCCTAGTTGCTTTATATGTAATGTAATTTTAATGTAAGAACTGAAAATGATTGAAGTTTACTACCAATTTATGTACACTGGTTTAAGATTAAACTTTTACTAATGAAATTATTTATTTATTTAAATTGCATTTAGTGGTTCCTGATTTATTAATTGTTTTTTCTCTCTGTCTTTGGTCTGTACCACAGAAGGATCTTACGAGTATTCTGACCATCAGAGATGTCCTCAGGACAGACCTGGTTGGTCCCATCTACTGCACAGCTGCAAACACACTGGAGACGGACAAGAGCGCTCCTTTCAATCTCACCGTCTTCTGTAAGTGTTGCACCCACACTACTGCTTTTCTGTGACGTAGCACCCCCGGCACGAGAAATGCAACTCTAGAGACAGAAAATAGAAAGTATACAAAGAAACCAGAGCTTCTTAAGAAATGCTGAAGTTAATAACTATGTTGACTGTGTGTTTATGAAGTTGCACTTTCCATCACCTCAAGATATTGAGGCAGGTAATCTGGAGTTTACTTCCAATAACCTTTGAACCTTTTATATAGTACTTTATGTACTACCTAATATGCACTTCATTTTGTTACTTGCACAACTTTTATGGATTAGAAACATTCAAATGATCAGTGCACATAACATGGTTTTGGTGTCAGATCATAAAAGCAGATGCCTCCAGTCCTGGAGCTGCAGAATGTGGACTTTTTACTGAAAGAAATGACACAAATATTTAACAGATCTGAAAACAATACAGTATTTTCATGAATTAATAATCAATACTTCCTAGATTTCCTTTTTTCTCCCAGTCTAATACAATTATTCTTAAGAATCTGTTTGACACTAATTCTGTTAAGCATGATACCTGTCTATTTGACATCTGTGCACTGACATTTCTGCTCATTTATCAGCAATGGCAGTTAGACAGTTAATACTATTCTCCTTTCATTTCTTTGTGCTTCATGGTTTGAAATGTTGCACTCAAATGAATGAGCTCCACACCTGTTGGACAACAAAAGAAGGTCATACTGGAGATAGTTATCATTACTCCACCTCCTTCCCAATAGACCATTTCACATAAATAGTTAATCTTCCTTTTCTTGCTTTAGAGTCCCACTGCTTCTGATTATTTGCAGTACTTGTGGAGCCATCCCGTAAACTGTAGACTCTAAAGCTGTTCAACTTTGGGCAAAAATGGCTGTTTTTGCAGGCCTTTAGTCATATGAGCTCTGCGTTTTAGTTTGCTATGTATGTTTGCTAGACGCTCCCTTCACGCTCCCAGTACACTCAAGCTAAAACCACATTGTGTACACAGCGGTCCACACCTCCATTCCTTCAGCATGACTTACCTGAATGGCAGTGAAACCACACCAACCACAGGGTAATCTTGTCATTAATTAATCAGAAGCTGACTTCTGTGGATTTGACATGAGTTTGTCAAAAAAAAGTAACTTTATCATGAATAAAAAAAATATCATGAAAGAAAAGTGCTTTCTTTTTGCAATCAATCAGGAAAATACATATGTCCTTACCACAATATTTTCTTAAAGGTTTTGAAGTTATTTGATATCTTCATTGCACCATTTTTGAAAAAGTTAATAACTATTTAACTACAGATCAGTTTATTTGTCCTACTTTGCCCCGATGCCGGCTATGTCATCATTAAAGAAGACATATTATGTCTTTTTTAACAAAAAATAAACTCCTCCACCATCCCCCACCACCTTCTCTAGGGTTAGGCTCTTGTGAAATTGGTGTTACACTTTTTCATAGTTCACTTCAGAGTTACAGCAAGTGTCTCACAGTTTAAAAATAACTGGAGAGAAATATAAGAAAGCTTGACAATTCTACTCTAATCTGGGATTGTGATGTCACAGCACTCTAGAAATCTGAACTGTTCACTTAGCAACCGACTTAAATAGACCGAAACACAGTGACATGATTGTGTTACTTAAGCTGTCCCTGGAGGCATATGCATTTAAGCGTTTCTTTTATTTCATAACTTTAGAACTGTGAAACCTGTATAATTTCCATTTCAACATTCCAAATAATTGCTGATATGTTGAACTTCAAACCTTACTGTGTACTCCATAGATGGACCAGAGAAAGTCACCATAAGCCCCGCCAACCCTCCCCAGTATATTCCATCCAGATCGAACTTCAGCCTGACCTGTTCGGCTATCTCCAGCCCAACCCCCACCTTCACCTGGTACCACAACAAGGACCTGATAGACAGCAGCAACGCTGTCCTCAACCTGGTAATCATTGAAGAACTAGGACTGGGAAAGACAATGGCTGACTACACATGCAAGGTCCTAAACTCCAAGACCAAGCGCAACGGCACATCTCCTTCTGTTCAATTCTCTGTGATGGGTGAGTAAGGCGCGTGAATTCCAAGAAATACTCCGGGACTGCGTCATAAATGGCTTTGTGGCTCTGCAGGTCGTTACACGTAGCTGCCTTGTTGCTGTTCAGCTGCTTTTTAGGGTTTGAGTTGAGTACTTAATTATTTGAGATATAAAAGTTACTGTTTCAGTTGTATAATGCAGCTAAGCGTTTTACAGAGGTTCTGAGATTAAAATACAGTGACTGATCTCAATTAAACGTGATCATCTTGCACATTAAGACATTAAGGGTGAATTTTACATGTTTTTTTCAGAATTGTTAACACTAAACTGTTTATCCATCATAAAACATCTCCAACATGCAAACCTGCATTTTAAACTGGTCCGAAATACCTCTTATAGTGATAAACTGAAATGAAATATCTTCTGTGAAACTTTTAAGGCAGCAACTTTAGGACAGTTATCCTTGAACATTTTAAATTGGATGACAAACATTTTAAAAGACAAAGCTCTAGCACTAGCTTAGCATTTTCATACCACTGGGAACTATGTCAACATTTAAGGCCTTTCACAATTATAAACAAGACTTTTTAAATAATGGTTACAGCACTTGAAACTGGGTGTCTAAGTTTAAGACGCAGATTACAAACACAATTATCCTAGCCTGCCATCGTGGCTGCATAAAGTCAGATCAGTTAACGTGAAGGGAGAGGTCTACGGACAGATGAGGTTGGGCAGAATGAAATGTTGTATTTTCTCTGAAACTTGCCTTCAAGGCATGAGACTGTTACTCCTGTCAGCTATGTGTGACATTTGACCCACTGGAGAACCACCACTGCTTGTACCTTTGAGGTATTGAAATGTTAACAAACAAAGAGAAGAGATGCTCTCTGTAATTTAATGTCCTTTTCCTGTTGGCGGAAAAACTACTTCTGTGTTTGAGCTGGTGTGTGTGTGTGTGAGAGAGAGAGAAAGAGAGAGAGAGAGAGAGAGAGAGAGAGAGAGAGAGAGAGAGAGAGAGAGAGAGAGAGAGAGAGAGAGAGAGAAAGAAAAACTTCCTGGGTTGGAGGATGGTCTCAGTACCTGTTTTTTCTTTCATTTTGGTCAATAAGAGCGTGAGATAGGGTGGAAGGGAAACTTTGCATGAAAAAGGAAAAGACTCAAACATTTTATTGTGGTGAGTCAAGGTATTTGGCAAGTTGAAACAGTAAAGTGAAGATGAAAGTATGAAATAACCAGCATTACAGTTGGAAGGGAGTAAAGGTTTGGAATCATCTCTGATTCTAATTCTGACTCTTCATTATATATCCTTAATTCACTGAACAGAAAAAAAGAGTGCTTTACTCTGATTTTTTTAATGGCATAAAAGTATTTTTACAAACTAAACCCACCAAGAATTTAATTAGGTGTGAGTTGAAAAGTGTTGTGGAATAAAAGGAGTTGAGAGGAATGTAATCCTTTTCTCTTTCCAATGCTCACAGAGCCAGTTAAAGGTGTCAAAATCCTTGGTCCGACGGGCACCCTCATCGCTGACAACAGCACAGCCAACCTCAACTGCACGGCAGAAGGGGGAAACGTGAAGGAAGTAACCTGGCTGAAAGATGACAAACCTCTGTCCTCAAGCTCCCACATGGTCTTCTCCGCTGATAAGACCTCCATTAGGTTTAACACACTGAAGAAGGAAGACAATGGAAAGTACAAGTGTAAGCTCAGCAATCCGGTCAACTCACAGGAAGCGGACTACACCATGGTGGTGAACTGTGAGTGCTTGTATTACTTGTTTATGTGTCCTTAAAATAAAAAAAAAAGAAAGAAAATACATGGCTTCATTGACTGAACAGCATCCTGCAGTTCAAGTTGGGAGCAAATGAATTCAGAATGATTAAAATGTCTTATGCTTGTAAACCTTTTCATTATTAAATCCTCTGTTCTTCCCATTTTGTGTCCAGATGGGCCCGAAGAAGTGAAGGTGAAAGGTGACAAGCAAGCAGAGCTGGATACAAAGGTGACGCTCACCTGCTCTGCATTATCTGTACCTCCAGCCACCTTCACTTGGAAACTGAACAACACAGGGATCACTGGGACAGAAAGCACCCTCATCATCGGGAAGGCTATGTACAAAGACTCTGGAACTTACACATGTGAGGCATACAACTCCATCACTGGCAAGAAAAATACTGGCGATCACTCCCTCAGTGTCAAAGGTGAGCTCACTGGTGCAGGAATGCACTCATTTTCAAGTGTTAGCTTCACAAGTGCACAAACAGATGACTCCAAGTATTAATTCCACCCTGGATTTGTTTTAAAATTCAATTTTAACATGAAGAACATTAATCTCTTTAATTCTATTGTGTATGGACTCAGCCATTTGCAAAATTTTTGTAGCAATGTTTTCAGAAGACAGAAGCAGGGAGGTCCACAAAAATGCTTCTTTGTAACTCTGACAGCATAAAAGAAACCTGACCGGTCCTTGACTTGCTGGCTGTCATGCGTTTGTGGCAGTAACTCAAGCATTATCAGCCATGTTAACATAGTGTAAGGTCTCAAAAGGCTGCAGCTAAATCCAGGTAATACTAAATGATTACACCTCCATGCAATACTATGAATTTTAAAGTCAAACATGTGCTTCCTAGAAATGATTATAGCGAGGCTCTACCTACACAGTCATCCTCTTTGATGATAACAGTTTAACTTAAATAGTAAACAAACCAATGACACACACAATATTATCATAGACAAGAAATATAAATCATGCTGGTCCTGCTGTCTTTCATTTTGTTTGTTTCCTCAAATGTGTAATGGTCTTTACCTATCCGTCTCTGAAGGGCGTTACTTTTGTCGTACAGAAGTTAACAATGAGGTCATATTATGTGTATTATAATAATCATCGTAGTGTAGTAAACACATTTTTTATATTCAAATGTTCACTTGTGTTCTCTTTATGATCACGAAAAGGTTTTTCTTGAAACTCCCAAGTTAATTCAAATGAATGTCGCGTTGGGTTAACTTTGTTAGTTGAGTTTTTGGCACTTAAATAGACTCAATTTCATGCCAATGATACATCAATGCTTCTGTCAAAATTTGTATGTTTCTAAAATTTGTCCTTATTTTAATACTTTGATTCTTTAAAAAGAAAAAAAAACATCTAGATGTCCAGTTTTCACTATAGTTATGGACTGAGATAAAAACATAGCAATACTTAAGAATGATAGACCATCACATTAATGTTAACAACCTGTTTACACCTTCAGCATTTCCTCACATGCGTAAGAGAAAAACCAGTTTTTCCTTTTTTAACTGTCCTTATTGTTTTGTCACATTGGGCTTCTGCCTGCATAGTTTTTTTTTTCTTTTTTGAGCACCAGCCTCTTTTTTTTTTTTTTTTTAATTTGTTACAAAAAAGTTAACAAAGCTGCTAACATGGGAAACTACTGGCTGCAGCATCTGTGAGGGAAACCCCCTCAGCTTTCCACTTATGGTAAACAAAAAAACAATGAACAGATAGAGCTCCATGAACTACAGTGCATTTCCACCATGTGAATCTAGACATTCTTTTCAGAATATTGCATCTTTGATAGATTACTTAAATTATGCTCTCATTTTTTTTTTTTTACAGCGGAGATAGATGAAGGTCTCTCAGATGGAGCCATCGCTGGAATCGTCATCGCCTGCCTCATTGTAGTCGGAGTCGCCCTTGCCTTATTCTTTTACTGCCGACAGAAAGTTCCGTAAGTACACTGCAAATGACTCACTTTGAAGAAAGTAAAAAAAACATTGTTTCAAGAAAATTAGATTATTTTATACTATTTACTAGTTTTAGGAATTCTAATCAAGAAGATAATTCTTAACCCATTGGCAGAGATATTTCTGCATGAAATAAGGCCACTTTGATAAGAATATTAGGCTTATTTCTAGAGGGGCTGTTTTTGCAGTGTAGTCTGGCTTTTTGATATCTCATCATGGGCATGCAGGCTTGAGCCTGAATAAACCAAACAAGTGACACTGGAAAACATTTGAACAGAAACCAAACCTTTTTTGATTATTCAGTATAGACGAGGTTGAGCTTTGTGTTTGGACTTTGCTTGGCCCACTGGGACATTGAAAGTCATGTTTTAGACAGAAATAGTACCAACAGAAACTGTTGTCTATAATACTAGTAAGCTTATTGTTACTCAATCCAAGAAAGCAGAAAGCAGGATGCACGGCCGCAGAAGTGCAATCAAATTTTATAGTTCTGGGTGTGTTTGCATATGTAGTTCCTGGCCTTTTTTTTTTTTGGAAAAAAAAAAACAAACTAATTTCCACAGAACAGAAGGCAGGGGTGGCATTGACTTTCCTAACCTTCATAAAAGTAGAGACTAAAGTATGGGGAGTTAAAATTTCTTCCTTTACAGGTTAAAAATAAATATTTATGCTTCCCCCTCTGTGGACTGCATCTATAACAAAGAAGTTTCTGTTTTGTATTTCTGTTAGCCACTTTGTGACCTTCATTCTTTTTATTTGCGTCATGTCTTTTAACTCGTTAGACTGATATACAAAAAGAAAAATCAATATTACAGTGGTGCTGAATACCTACCTTTCATACATACCTTTCATTTTATATGTTAAACATGTCTGTAGCTTCAGCGTAGTCTAGAGGTATCCACATAGACAGAACAGAATCAGATTAAAAGATGTTTAATGTAATCAGAATATACTTCATTTAATTTTAGCTTTATGAAAAAACAAAAAGAAACTGAACCAAGCATCCCGGTGGAAAATGCCATCAAGCTGAGCTCATTTCAGCTATCATTGCAACTTTAGCATTGAAAGGTAATATGTATCTTTTAGGAAAAATACAAACTTGCAGGACATTAAAGCTCAAATGGAAAATTCCCTAAAACAGTATTCACAGTTGTATGAAGCAATAGTATAAGGACATTGTTCCATATCTCAGTGACACATTCTCCACATACAGTTGACAGGGTTCTTGTGCCACATCCTGCTACATTTCAACATTTCTGTGAAACAAAAGAGAAACTTTGTGAAGAACAGAAAGATGAGTCAGTGACAGATGTTCACATCCCTGATGCCAGTAACTGCAAATATGGAGCCTTAGAGCAGCTCTGCTCACAAATCCAAAAGCCTTTCATGTTACTAATGCAGAAAAAGTAAAGTGACTTGTTTTCTCTTTTCTTTAACTTGAGATTTTGTGGACAGAGAGATGCTTGTTTTCAGCTGGCACACCCTCCACCTGTCAGGAGTGTCTTGGTTTTGAGTATTTAGTTGTTTGTCTTTAAAAGGAGCGTCAGTTGATACAACAAGCTCCTTGCTGGAAAAAAAAAAAAACAATATTGGATTCCCTTCAAGACTCTGAAAAAAAGAGTGAAGCATTTTCTGCCAAGACAACATCAAGTTGCTGCTCACACCTTTACTATATGTTATACGAGCAGATTAAAAGCAAAAATTAGCAACAAATGCTGTGTGGACATTAATGAGCGGTACCCATGAGTGGTATCTTCTATGTGTTGGGTAAATACCATATAGTCCAGCGTGGGTAATTGCAGCTTGAAAGCTTTGCAAACAGCAGCACAACTGGTAATTCTTGTTATGGAAAGTACACAGGGAACATGGTGTTGTGATGTTTACCACTGTCACCACACAGCAAGGAAGTTCCTATTTCGAGTCATGGCTGCAGTCTTTGTGTACGGAGTGTGCAAGTTCGGTGGGTTATCTCCTCGTACTCTGGTTTTGTAGTGCATCTAATTTGTGTTTTTAATACTCCTAGAGGACAGTATGCTTTTCATGTCTCTTTAACCTGTTTCGGATGTCCCCCACCCCTTCACTTCCCACCCAGTGGCGCCTGCGATGGGCTGCAGCCACTCTATAATGCTAAAATGGATCACTCCCATTTAGAAATTGGGGGAAGAACAAATTTTGCAGAGACACAAAGAATTTTTCATTTGGTATCTAATAACTTTGAGAGATTTCAGAGTGAGAGGGCGAGAGGGAAGATTTTTTTTTCCATCTTATGCTGAAGGCTATTGATATGATCTCATAAGAAAACAAAACAAAAAAACAAGAAAACCCTGTTTATTGCTGCAGGTGTTTTAGCATGAGGTTTTGTCCTTTCGCCAAGTGATCACCGCCACCCACCCCTGCCTTTAACAAACTCTCCTCTCAGACTCGTTTGATGCTACAGAGGTTATCAGGTGTCAGATAGATGGGGTGTTCGGCCCAGCTTTTATTTTTTCTCCATCACTGTCTTCATCAATGTCTGAAGGTGTCCACATAGATGATGTGAGAGTTTTGTTTCTAAGGTAGGATACACATTGGTTGTGTCAGGCTGTTGACAGGTGCTGATCTAATCTTGAAAAAGTCAACTCTGAACACAGTTAGGTGGATGGTCCACTAGTCTCGCAGCTTAACGAGGCAGACTGTTGTCTTGGATTTTAGCATCAAACATTGACACCTGAGACGCTTCGTGCGGGTGGAAGTGGTGGAAACTAAAGAAGTGCACATAAGATGAGGAGAAAGACAAGGAAGGCAGGAAGTTAACTGCTACCTCCAGCCCTTTCAGACAGCCTAAGCGCACGCTAAGAAAGGTAAAGAAAAGCTGTCAACAGCGCTAGCGGCAGAAAGAAAGACCCAGAATGACAGACTGATGAGTGTGGGGAGTTTGTATTGGTAGTGCTGCATTATTTCAGAGGGTCATGAGTAAACATGTAGGTGCATTAGGTGCTGCACTGTTATTTCATTACGACTTTACTGTCAAACACCAACTCACAGTACTCAGTTCATAATGTTTAAAGTGCAGTTGTCAGCTGTTATTTCATGTTTTTCTGATCGTCAGCAAATCTCAGGTAAACACCCAAAAAAAAAAAAAAAAAAAAAGGGTGTTCTTCTGTCTCGGTAGTCTTTACTTTCCTCCTCCGTCTGTGGCTCTCAGGGTCTAAAAATAATTTTTAAAAGCAGCTCACAAAAGGTTTACTTAATTTTTGTCAGCTGCTTATTAAATATTTTAATTAAAAAGGAAAAAACATGTTTCATTTGAGAAGGGCTGCATAAGACAAATCTGCGTGAGACTGAGTCAAAAGTTCTTGTCTCCTCACAGGAGGTTTAACGTCTTGGTGGCGTAAGAACAAAAGGCTCATTAAAACGTCTCATGTTGCACCACCTCATAAAATCCTGGTTTCTGATGACCTACTACAAATTATAAACTGAACAATGTACATGTTGAAACTTTGTGCAGCAGTTGTTGCAACTCATCTGTTTAGGCCACCTTGTTGTGGAGAAAGTAATGTGATGCACCGTGGGCTGGGCAGTTACTGAAAAAATAATAATAATTCAAAATCACAATGTATTATCTGTGATTTAGTGTCTCATTCAAAGGGCTGATACAAGCCTTGCCTTGGATCTGAAGAGTGATCCACCAGTGATGAATGTCTTACTGGATTATATTTCACAACTATATTGGCCATGTTTTACACAACTGTAACATTTATCTCATCTTTCTATTTACTGAGCGTTTAAGCACTCAGAATCTATGTGTGTGTATATCAGCTTCCTCCAACTGTCAATAAATAGAAACCCTACACTGTTCAGGGGAAGGTGATCTAAAGCCTTCCAGCTATGGCCTTTATTAAAAAAAAAAAAAAAAAAAAGTTTAAATTACCTCACTGTACAACAATCTCATGTGATGGTGATTCAAAGTCACACGGTTTCATGCATTATGAGACGTTATACTAGCAAAATCAGACATCTTTGATAGACAGTGAATATATTTCATTTCTACAACTTCCATTTTGATGTGAATAATTGTGTGATTTAGCATCCTCTTCTTGAGAATTGCTGTCACTTGACCCTGATATCACCCCGCTAGAACATCCTGGAACAGTGTCAGAGAAGACAGGACAGTGTCATCCTGGCAGGTGGAGGACTCTGACTCTGAATGAGAAAACAGCTGCAGGTGGATACATACAGCATCCAAAGAGGCAATTTCTGAATTTGCGAAACACTTAAGTGGACTAGCACATTCTGCGCAGTTATTATTTATTTTTTTATTGTAAGACTATGTTACCCACATTACATATTATAAGTGCTGGTTGGGGTCTGGAAAGTCTCTGGTATCTCCATTATCAGGAAGGGCCCTGCAACAAGAAGGACAAAACATGTCCCTACCATGGTGTAGCCAATTCAGCACAGCCCCCAAAGAATGCTGAGTAGTGTGTGGTGTTAACTTTTTGCTGACTGGCAGGAGATGACACTATTCACCCAATGTCTGCTTGGAGTTTGAACTGTCTCTTCTTCTTTTATTGATTGGTAACTGACAAACAGCAAAAGTGGTGCACCACCACCCTGTCAGTGGTACTTCAGAATAAGATAAAGAGACATACGGCTGAAGGGAAAGTTGGTTCTCAGAATCTAAATCCCTACTACTGGAAACCTCCAATTGTTTAGCCACAAGCATTTAATTTCTAGATTTATTTTTTTTGTTAGAAACTGCCGATGTTATATTAAGACAGGAGTTTATGTCACAAGCCAATTAGAACGCAGGTGATTCCATATATGTATACTCTATACCACAGCATACAAAAATGAATTAAAAAAAAAATCTTATTGCATGCTGCTCTGAAAATGGTTAATTAAAATTACACCACTGGACACAACTATTCATAATGAATGTTTAACTTTTTTTGTAGTAATTGATTTTTTTACCAATCAATTTAAGTCTATATATCCTCATTTTAAGCTTCACTCAGATCTTACCACTGATTAGATATTTGGATATGCAGTTTTGTTTTGCTTAATTTCATTTCAATGTTTGTTCATTCTTACTCTAACAAATGACTGATTACAAGTCACTGACATTTACTCCAAGTCAATTGTAGTTCATAAAAATGCTTTTAAATGAGATGTTCAGGGCTTCTTTTCAGTTTCGGTTAAATGTCAGAAATACCGCACAAGAGAAATATGCTGTGTATTCACAAGGAAGCGGAAAATTTCTTAGCCTTCAGTTCTGCTTTCAGTTCAGTTTGCGGTGCCCACTGTCCAAACTGACAGCTGCACAGTCACACACTTCCTCTTGTAAATGGCAACTGCATCCAGCATGAAGTTAATCTGTGGGGGTTCGGTTGTTTGTGTCCAACTTCACAGCCAGGAAATATCGACCTCCACATGAGTGAAGAGGTGGGGTTGGGGGAAGAGGGTTGAAGGTGGAGGAAATGTATGCAGCTTTTTGCAGTTTGGCTATTGTGATACGCAAATTCAAATTTGAATTATAAAGTCAGAATCAGGTAATGGTCACATTTTCACCCGTCTGATGGAAACATTTGGTATTATCCTTCTATGGTAAACTGATGCCTCACCGCCTTTCCTTTAGAGCACGCCTTAAATAATTGATGTCTTTTTACCCACAAAACAACCTATGTATTATATGTAAAAGATTAATATTCTAGTTTAAATTCACAATAAACAAAATGGACAGTAATACAACTGTACTGGAAAGTTTCATGCAAATCCGATTTTTAAAGAAATGGCATAACAAATGGGAACTAGGCCCCAAAGCAAAATCATCAATACTGAACTCTGCCGATGACAATGCATCTAAAAGTTTCCCACTAATGTTCTATAACCTGGCTCCCTGAACACAAACACCAGCATCAGGCTAGTTTTTTAAAAGTAAAAAGTTATTTTAATCAGGATATCTGCCTGATATCTCCTCTTGTCCTCTATCCTGCCAGCTATGTCTCAACGTTTGGCACACAGATCAAAGCTAATTAATCCCAATTCCGCATTGGCATCCAGCTTTAATATTCTAAATAACATAAGATAAACAAGTTAAAAAACGTAGCTTTGAATAACTAGTGACAGCAAAGTGCTCTGCACCGAAAGAAATAAACAGATCCACTGCTCTTTGTGACAAAACCTGGAATGGGAGCAGTGTACCGTGTATACTCGCTCTTAAGTCGAGATTTTTTTCCCAGAAAATCGGTCCCAAAAAGTGCATTCGACTTATGAGTGGGTCGACCTATGAGCGAGTATATACTGTAACTGATTTTCAAAAAGCACTGTGCCGGTCAGTGACACAGACCAGAATCCTGTAAATAAAAATCGCTTCTGTCTGCACCAGGTTCAACTTTCAGTGTAGATGCGCTCCCCGGGCTTTCTGCTTGCATAGAACAGTAAATCCTTCTGTTCCGGCTGGCAGGCCCTCATTTTACTATCTGTTTTGTTTTGTTTTTTTTCCTTTCACAGCTCCCTTCTGTAACTTGAATTTATAAGTGCATGAAACCATCGTTTTCTGTTTTGATGGATAAAGTAGGAATATTACAACACAATTTTAACCAGCTACTTCAGTCACCCAGAATTCCATGGAATCTCATCTTTGAACTTCCTGTCACCCAGTTACAATTGTTATCTCAATTACATCTCAATTTTTGATTTTGTTACTCACTTGCTCTGATTACTGAAATGGTCATGACCCCAATAAAGTTACATACGTTCCTTCCATTTATGTAAGTAACATAAATGTATCTTTGTCATGAACTGAAAACTTGTAAGTGGAGAAACTCGTCCTACAGCCACCTCCCTCACCAGTTGACAGTGCAGGAGATAATTGCTTGTTTAGCCGGCAACTCTGGCGAATGGGGCTTCAGATTCTTGTCTCCTTAGTGGCTCACATTACTGGGAGAGCTTGCGTTTATGCATATAACACAGATCTCACTGCAGCTCTTATAGCAGATCGAAACTCAGATCTTATCGTTCGGAAGTGAAAATGACTTCAGTAGAGACTCACTTGAAGATTGAAAAAGTTACACTTGAAAGCATTTTAAAGTGGTGTTACACGGCAAGCTGTGTAAAGTCACTTTGTTTTACACTGAACTGTGTCTCATATCAGGGACTGACACATTTCTAGTGATATCCTGCCTCGATTTGATGGGAAGTTGTGTCACTACGTAGTGTGGCTTCACTGTCATCATATTGTCTGTGTGTTACTGTCATAGTTACTTGTAATTTTGAGTGCATAGATTAGTTTTGGAGGGTTAAAGTTTTATTATGAAAGCTTTACCACATTAACAATGCTTTTCAAACATTTCAGGTCTGAGTCTTTCAAAACCAGTTCGAGAGAAAAAAAAGAGCATATATTTCCACTTCTCTTTTCCCAGATCCAGTTTTGACTAGTGAGAAATAAAATGTTAAAGTAAAATAAGTTCATTATCCTTAATACAACCCTACTTCTACTGCCTCCTCTTGAAGGTGCCTCCAGAAAAACAGTCTCCAGGTGGGAAAACCCGTTCCCGTCACACCCCCGAGTCAAAATTACAAGGTGGAAATGGAGCTTCGTGTCTCCTACTTAGAACTCTTATGTGGGCTTTATCATCTTACACAAAGGAACAAACTTCAGCTTTAGCTTTTTGTTTCTTTTTTGAGTTTGAAATAAACAATAATCAAGATAGAAATAAGAACTGCTCTTCATTACTACAAAAATACATTTCACCATAAATAACCTTCCCAAATGTTTTCTCATCGGACACTCCCTTAAGTGTAATTCAGCAACATGTTTCCACATTACTAGAGGCTTTGCCTTCAAAGATGATCTGTTATGTTTGACAACTAAATCCCAGGTTTGGTGCAAGTCTTGACTTTATCCACAAAAATTATGATATGGTGCAGAAACCTTTGACCTGGATTCAGTCGAACAAGTCTGGCTCACAGAGCACAAAAATGAAGTCTGAAAAAGAAACAGTGTGTTAACAGTAAAATACAATGTTCTTGGGAGATCTGAAAAATCAAAGGATCACTTGTAGTTTTTTCTTCTCCTAAGAAGGGTGAGGCCTGTCTTTGGCGAGTATGGCAGGAATCTCACCGTCATGTCTGGACCCGTCTTCCTCAGCTCATGTGTGTCACTACTCTCCCGTCTCAAATTTCTTTCATCTTCATTCACAACAATCAAATTTACAGCAAAATCCAGCTACAGTTGCCACTTTCTGTTCCTGTTTATCTTCAGCTGGTCTTCATTTGTTTCAGCTTTTTTTTTTCATGCTGTTATGTATTCCTGTCGAACTCTTTGTAAAGGTGCAGGGTCACAAAAGTACCAGTCTCTTGACTGTCTTGTCAGAAAGTATATAAAAGTGAGGTGGTGACATTTTTTTCCAAACAATTTTTTTGCCATATTTGCTGAAGGATTAATTTTGTCCCCAAAGACTGAAAAATAATGTTATTTAATGCTTACTTAAGGCTAATAAAAAATCCTTGATCTCTGATCTGAGAATTCTCTCCATGTTTGCATTTTGTTCTGGAGCTTTGAACCATGTATTGCAAAGAAAGTAGCGTAAAAAAGCAAGGTTATTTAAGAATTAGAAAGATTACAGTTCCCAGAACATTTTAAAACCTTTTTGTTTTTACAGTCACTCAGAATGTGTCAGAACCTGGTTTTTTATCCCACCAAAATTTCAACACTTTAAAGTTAGATGCAAAACCAGAATTGTCTGTGATTACATCATCCCAGATAATTAGCTCTTTGGTGCCTGTAATTGTAGGTATGTCAGTCTCAAAAATAAGTTCAAAACTAAGTTTGCCTTGCCAGTCTGTACAGGTGTAAATGGCTGTGAAGGTGAGGGGTACCAGACACATTTCACGAAAGTTCATCTTTTGCAAAGTGAATAGGCGCCCAGGCTGAATATGGCTGGCGAGTCTAAAGGTGAACGCCGGTAGGATCAAAAAAATCTGAACATGAAAACAAAAAGGATTAAAATCAGCAAATTATCAGTTAACCCCTTTCATTTCCTTTTATCTAGCATTTGATTACCTGCAATGTTACAGATCCTTGACAGAGTTGGCAAACTTTATCATTCTGCTGTTTTGTCTGTACCTGCCCTTATCACCATCGGAAAAAAAGTATAACAGTTTCTATGATAAGATTCAGTGATTCGAGAAAAAAAGTACTGGAAAGCACACTGAGTCGGATGTTTACGTCCTCTCTGCGTGCTTCTCCAGGGTCACACAGTTTGTCTTGTGAAAAGTAAATATAAGTATGCTGAGAAGGGGAGGGTTCTGCAACAATTTAAACCTTCAGCAAGATAACGTGGTAGAGGTGAACAGCAAGGTATGTGGTGGATTGCTAGGAAAATTAACTCGATAACTTTTGCCTGCTGTGTTCTTCAAATTTATCCTAAAGAACCTTTAAGGTCCTATACACTCCAGCTTTTCAGTTTTAAACAAGTCTTTTCACTCTGTTATGCCTTTATCAAGGACATGTGGTCACTGACTGTATTGTTTTTGTATCGTCAATGTGACAACCACTGTAGGTTTGTTCATAAATATTTGGGATAATGACAAGCAGGCTGTGCATATGTGACATTCTTGTGTGGCATGTCATTCTCCTTGTCACGGTGTTTGTAAAAGAGTTGCACTTGAGATAAAGCGACGGGACCAGGCGGTTAAAGCAAACGTCATCCTTTTGATTGTGGTCAGTTTGTGTTGACGCTGGCCAAAGTCAAGGAAAGAACAACAAAAAATGTGAACAGTGTGGTTGTGTTTGTTTAAAGCATTTTTAATAGAAAGCTAACTTGCCTGTCTTAATTTGACACAATCGAAGAGCTACTACACACTCCTGGTGCCTCAAGTTTAGTTACAGAGAATCATTTTGTCACACATGGAGCACATCTACTGTTCAGGGCAGCTGAAACTCTATGAACTCTTTTATTTATATGAAACTAAACTTAGATCAACTCAACACAGTTTATAGTAATTTATTGAATAATTCATTTCAGTTTACACAGAATCAGTGGAGTATTTCAACTACAGAAATCAAATTGTACCTTGTGAATATTCAGTCTAGCAGCAATTTCTGGGCTCATATTTAATATTCATGTCTGATATGAACAGTGACGGAGAATCAAGCCTTCTCCTCATGTAAGAACCTAACTTGTCATAGAGAGTTTTAATATACCTAACATGGACTGTATGCATGGCTAATAATATCAGCCCAAAGCTTATGTCCTGTTAACTCACCTCCGGCCACACATGTAGCTATTTCCACAGTTGAATTTAAAGTATTGTGATATCACTTATGAACTATTTTAATGGCTTGAAATTTAACTCTTTTTTTTTTACACTGAACTCTTCACAATGAAAGCTTTTCTGTTGCAAAGTTTAGAAATAACAAATTCAAAAACAAAAATAGAAGGAGCTTGTGATGTTTAAAGATTCAGCAGCACTCCTACTGAGAGGATGTGTTTCAAGTTTTACTCCATTTTTTGAACTTGCTTCTCCACAGTTGAAGATATTTCACCAGCTTCTTCATCAATCTTAAATCTGCAAACACAGAAATAAGAGTTTATGTACAAAGGGTGAAAAGTGTGTCAAGAAAATAATGGCTTCTTGTTTTATGGTGCCATTTGAGTCATCTGAAATCATAAAAGCTGTCATTTTAGCTGTGTTCACAGTCTGTGTGATGGTCAGCATCCTCAAAGTGTCCACAGTGATCATTTTACAAAATGCCTCTGTCAGACCTAATCACTGTTTTCTTTTTTTTTTTTTTTTCCTCTCAGGACCGAGTCACCATACTAAACCCATCACCACACACTGCTGGTAAGTCTCTGATAACTGTGTTTGTGTCCTGCACACAGAGGCATTTTTAGCTGGAGGGAACGGTTTGACCACACCTACCCTGGACTGATACGGGAAGATTGCACATATTTGAGATGTGACATAATGCACCATTTTCCATACAGTCATTCAGATACAGTAAATATTTGTTTAAATATTTCATACACAAATGTTGCCACCAAACTCCAAAAACTCTCCTTGAGTCTCCAGCAACGTTTTTTTTTTTTTTTTTTTTTCATTTTGGTGGGAGGTTAGTTGTTTTTATTTTTAATTGAATTAGAATAAATTTGGCAAAGAAAAGCATGCATTAAAATGAGGCTTTAGCTGTTGCCAAGGTTACCAGTATTGTTACGACTGATGCTTGGGTTAACTAGAATAACTCAGCAGAGATATCATATGTCATATGTCGATGTGAGTCACTGTTTCCACAGCCATTTTGCATTTATATTTATTGATTCATTGTCCACATTATTCAGTTATATGTTATAATTATAATTTGCAGTTTAACTTATTTAAATTAAATTAATTTTAGTTCAATTCACAATACCTTATTAATCCCGAAGGACAATTAACTTATTAACTAGATATTCCTCCATATTCAAAGGCTCTATATTCATCTGTGTGTTGTCAGTATATTTATCAGGCTGATCAGTCAATGTTGAAAGAGTCGCTACCAAGGCTGTCACCACTTCGATCAACCTCACGCCGCCTCGAGTGTTTGTGATTGTGAAGAGTCACAGCTTCCTGTGTGGCTTTTGAAGATCATATATGTTCTTTCTCTCTCTCTTTCTCTCTGTGTGTTTGTGTGTGTGTGTGTGTGTGTGTGTGTGTGTGTGTGTGTGTGTGTGTGTGTGTGTGTGTGGCTGCAGGTTGTTGTTTGCATGTCCACATTGTCACACACACACACACAAACACACACATGCATCCTCTACACAGATAAGTATATTCCATTTGCACGCAGCCCAAACTCTTTCTCACACTGTGCAAAGGTTAACAGTGTATTAACATCTGAAAGAGTCTCTAATTTAGCTGTATTTTGTCTCTGCAGTTGCCTGCAAAGAGTCTCTTTTAATTCATTAATTTATTTATTTATTTCACAGCCTTGCTCTAACAGAATCTCTTACTTTTGCGTTTATGTTGCCACTGAGACCTCTTGCATTTCACAATTATAACTTACACAGCGGTTGTTTATGCATGGAAAAATTAATGTACCTGCAACGTAAAATGATCGCTAGAGAACAATTATCCTTCTTTCCATAGCTGCTTCATCCTCTAAAATATTATATACAGCTTTTTCTGGTTTCATTTTTCAAATTTACCAGAAAGTTCCACACTG
>JAOWBL010051576.1:0-24068 GCA_028564865.1 Zenarchopterus dispar | reverse complement strand
GCTCTCTGGTATTAAAAGCCAATGTAAAAAGGTGAGTTTTCAAAAAAGATTTAAAATCATCTAGTGTCCTGGCAGACCTCACAGGAAGAGGGAGACGATTCCAAAGTTTAGGAGCTGCCACTGAGAAAGCTCTGTCTCCCCCATTACCAGCCGAGACCTGGAAACCACCAAGAGCATCTGGTCCTCAGATCTCAGAGCTCTATGAGGATGGTGACGATGCAGGAGCTCAGAAATCTTATGTAGTGATTCATTCTCAGAGAAATATTTATTCACCTAATTACTTTTTCAATAACCATTAAAATAACAAATATTGTACCATAAGAACAGAAAAATCTCTAAAGCTTGTGGAGGTACTATAAATACATACAGATGAAAGATGCAACTTTATATTTGGATTAACATTCACAAAGAAAATACAGAACTGGACAAGCAGGACGTAAACTCAGGAAGAAGACTCGGATTTTTCTCTGTAAATAATTACATTTCTGGTATATAACTCTATTGTTATGGCCAAAAATAATCATTTAGGTCAAACGGACATTTAGGCCAAACACTGAACTCAGCTAACCTAATAATACTTCTTTTCTAATTAAAGAGACTTTTGTGATGAGTGGCCGTTGGACAAATCATTGTGTGGCTGGGATGTTTTTCCTGAGATTTACTATGGTTAATCTGAAACAGGCTTTTTTCTTCCCGTAAATTTCTGTTTCGTGTGAGCTGAGCTCGTTATCAGTGTTTTTTCTTTTTAGTTTTTATACAAAGTGTTTAATTTGTTTGGAGTTTTAACTTACAGGAGAGATATTTGTGGTGCTCTGAATATGTTCTGAAAATGAATGTTCGAAACCTTATAGGCCACCAGTGATTCCAAAGTTTAGATTGATTAAATTACTGGAAATTTGATCTGTATTCTGGAGAAGTCTGAGCATTTTTGCTCAAAACAAATATATGTTATGTTGTTTCTGACTGTCAAAGGAAACATCCCCAAGTTAAAACCTTTTAAAGTTTTCCTTTCAAAACTTCTGCATGTTATGCTACTTTAAAATTAAACCCCATTTCATATCTAATACTTTGACACATTTCTGCAATACTACAGTAAAACAAAATTCAGGACACATGACCCTCAGGCATCTGGTGAGGATGCCTCCAGGACGCCTCCCTGGTGAGGTTTTCTGGGCATGCCCCAGTGGGTGGAGACCCTGAGAAAGATCCAGGACACATTGGAGGGACTACACCCCTCAGCTGAGGTGGACGAAGTGGCTGGGGAGAGAGAAGTCTGGGCCTCCCTGCTTAGACTACTGTCCCCACGATCCCGGATGGATGGATGGATGGATGGATGGATGGATGGATGGATGGATGACCCTCGGCCCATGCAGTTTTGGAGAAACAAGAAGAGGTGCAGCTGTAATAGGCTGTAAAACATAATGCACACATGATCTACTGATCTTCTGAAGAGCAGTTTTGAAGCCTTTTTTTCCAAAAAAATACATTGTAGATTTTTCTCATACGACGTGCCACCATGCTGCACTTGAAGGGGGTACGGTCACCGTATGTCAATCAAAGTTAGCTCAGGGTACGAGCTCCTTCAGTTGACCCATACCAGAAAACAAAAATATTGTTTTATATCAGTTCAACTGATTTGGTACAAAAACTTAACCCCTCTCAGGGTAGTCAGTAGATGTAAAATTAATCAATACAAATGAAATCGATTCTTTGAGCCAGGCCATAAATATGTTTATCAGAATTGTTATGGACATTATTTTGTGTTAGAATCAGATCAATATCAGTTGTTCCTTTTTAGGCAAGCTGGTAATACACAACTAAAGCGATATGTGCATCCACACTGCAAAATGGAGCAACGCTCACAATATGGAGGCCCCTCCCTTCCTCCCACCCCCACTGGAGACCCAAACTTGGAGAGAAACAACAAGAGCAATGCTGCTCTCAGACCCAACTACAGGATTTGGGTCTGAACGCAGAATTGCTGTTATACATCTCTTTTATTATCCCTCTTTAATTCTCTCCTTTTTAGATCTCCCAAACGCTCTTATACACACGAACAAGAAAGAGTGAGAAATTCATCAGCACTTTGACAGCGGGTGATTTACTGGGGTTGACCTCTTATTGAAGCTGGGTGTAAAATGTCAGCACTTTGATGGAAAAGCACAACACCTCTTGTGTGTGGCTGTCTGGACGTGTATCTGCTCTTATACATTCCCAACGTACCAAAATTAAAGTTGCAGTGTTACATACGTGACTCCTCCGGTGATACTTGTACTTGTACTATTAAGTCAACTACTACCACATACACACTGATGCCTCTCTAAGTTCTGGTTTCATAGTAGCTATTACTGTGATTTCAGATGAGTGATAGATGATTAAAACAGATTTTTGAATGTAACTGCTTTATTTCAGCAAGACTATTTCAGATTGAGCCAGTATATGCACCCATCATCTGTCATCCTACTGAACAAGACTAAATAACGCAAGCAGCTATGACTCACGTATGAACCCCACATGTTTCCATGAAGCTGCAGGGCTGTCTGGTCCTCCTCACAGACGGCGAGCCGATGTTTGAACCTAGATACACTTAAATCGATCCAACACACCAACCCTTTGTAAAACCATTACTAAATATTACTCATTTTGTGTTGTTGCTGGTTGTTTAGTCATGGAGTGAAAATACCAAGCGAGATATTAATTCACTTGGCATCACAGGTTCAGCGTGGTGAGTTTCCTTCTGTTCCTTGGCCAGCTTGCTTCCTCTCTTTCTTTTTCTTCTGTCACAGCTTTTCTACACAGCTTATTCTCATCTGCATTGGGTCTTGATTTGTTTCCTGTTCTTGTATCACACCAGGATTCGTTTTCTGATTGGAGCACGCCGGTTTCTTCTTACTGACTGTGACGTTAACAGAGTTCCAGCTGTGCTTCAGGGTGTGTATTCAGCACGTCGGGGCTCATTAAGGAACTCAGAAACTGCAAAAAGACTCCAAGGAGAAGGCAACCCGTTGACAAGACTGTGACGTTAACAAAGGTTTTTCAAATTGTAAAGCAAATTCAATGCAATGGCGCCACCTAAATTGTATAAATCTTGAAATGATGCATGCTGAAATCTGACAGAGATGTATAAATTTCAGTTTCAGACTTTTTGAAGATAAAATACTGTTTTAAAGATTAATTTGGCAAACTTTAGATACTCCACACAATTAATCTGATTGTACTGTTTTTTGGTGAATGGTTTTGAGGGGTATATTTATTATTATTAGTGTTATTCTAATCTTTAAATGTAGATATATATGTATCTATGCATCCACATTTTTTGTATTTTTTCCTTAAAACATGGTATTGCTTATTAAGCATTTTTCTGGGTATTGGCATCAAGATAAAGATTATAGTATCATGATGACCCTAGTATATTGTGTGTACTAGGTGATAGTAGTAGAGTATGCAGTTTTGAAAACAGCTGTGATTTGAGTTCAGCACCACCCAGTTCAACTTGTGTTGAAAATATGGATCAGGTTCATTTTGTCTACTATAATACATTTAATTTTTTTTTTTTTCCCCACCGGACAAATACGTTTTTAGAAGAGATGTGCAGGACATTGGATACCACTTTGAAGAAGGGTGGAGTTCACAGCAGAACTGTTGCAGGTATGAAACATTTCTTCTGAAAACTTAATTGTCTGATGACAAGGAAACTCTAAATGTATGGATGGAAAGTATGGACAGTTTTCACCTGGAAGAAAACTCCAAGAAACACAGAGAGAACATACAAAGTCCTTACTGTCACAATTTGAATTAGCAGCATTGTAGCAGCGAGATACCAGCACCAACCACCAAGCTGTGTCTTCTGTTACTTCTTCACTGATTATAAGAAATGGCCACTGGGCATTAATTCAGTTAATATCTTTACAGTGGTGACATTCACTCCTCTGCATAGTTCACACCAATTACTCCATTTGTTTTTTGGGGTTATAACAGGAACTAAAAGAATATGCTCTCTGATGCCTTAAGACATCTCACCTACCAAGTTCACTGTTACTCTCAAACGCCAATCCCACCTCCTCCCCGGCATTCACCTATGGAGTCCAATTCTGATGAGGGGTTTAAGTTGTCTGACTGAACTTCCGTTTCTCATCTCAACTATTTAAAACATCTCATGGACTTCTCTTGTCAGAACTTCTAATCAATATTACTTATCCAACCTGATCTGCAAAACAAACTGTTAGCTGTATGGGTATGTCGTGAGGAATTTCTGTTTCCAGAGTCATACAAATGTGGAATGTCAGGGAAAGTGGAATTAGTGACATGCTGAACCGAACTAAAGAGACTGAACTAGAAGAGAGCTGAAATGTGACTTTGTTGAAACAGACAAGGGGTTCTTTTACCTCTATGGGCAGAGACCATTTCCTCTCCCCCCTCCTTCCCTTCCTCTCCCTCCTTCCCGCCCTCTTCCTTGATTTCTCTTTATATCTCTCCCCTCCCTCATCCTTTACTTTTGTAGGGCATCCATCCCTTTTTCCGTCTGTCATATCCCTGTCTTGCGGACTCTTTCTTTTAGGATTCTGGCATACGAACTGAGAGAGTGTTTGTGTGTGTATGTGTGTGTATTGAATCCACAGGTCTTCTGTGTGTGTGTAGCTGGAAGCTCTGTGGTTGCTACAACTTCAAAGCCATAAACAGAGTCTCTCCACAGTCTGCAGCTTCCCCATAAATCACACAGACCATACTGTAGGGGAAACACACAGATACGTGTAAACAGCCACAACAGAGAAAGACAGAGGAGTGACAGTGATAAAAGAGTAGCAAAGTTCTGACAGGTACAGAGGGAAGAAACTGTAACGGCAGATGATAAACTGAACGTCACAATGCAAGAGAGCTCAAATAGACTGAATTGGAATAAGGATGAGCTTTAGGCAGAAATGTAGATGAAAGAGTAGTGTTATAGCAGAAAAAGGCCAGTCTTTCATTGAATTTGCCGTAGAATAAACAGGGTGTTACCAACCAAGCCCTATGTGAATTTATTTTTGTAACTAGATTCTCTTAACTGTTTTACTGTATATGCTGCTATGCAGCTGGATTAAATGATTTCCCTTGTGTACAGTAACCAAAATACAAGATCGCTGTTCCTGCAGGGGGAGAAAGCAGAACACAGTTGCTTTAAGGTTTGTTTTTACTGAAACAATCTCTAGTAAAAGGCACAAGTGCCAGATTTGGACGCTCCACACCTGAATGAATATTGATAAATGATAACTATAAAGCGTATTCCAAACATTTATGCTTCGCAAGGGACAACAAGCCAAACTTCAACGCCATGCCTCATATGGTCATCTCTCAGTGCTGGATTTAGATGATTTAAACAGTTTGATCCTTTACAAGCAGCTAGTGCACATTAGTATTATAGGAGTGTGTATGTGAGGGCTATGGACAACATTTTGACTGTGGAGATTTTGACTGTGGCTCAATATTTTATTTACTGTATTACTTAGATGATTATAAACAAATTCAGCCAATTTACTTTGGCGAAACTTGCACGGAGCCAGACAAATTTCCAATCTTTTCCTGCGGCGGGTACATGGTGTTTTTAGAGTCGCCTGTCTCTAATGTGAAGTTTTAAGGGCTCGTTTTCTTCTCAAAGTGCCTGAGAACTGCAGCAGTCAGCACACCACCACAATGGGTGGTAGAGCCACATCCTCCCAAGAGCCATTAAAACAAATTGGTCCTTATCCAGTGATGTGTGTGCCTGCATATGTGTGTGTCTGTGTTTCAAAACAAAGGAAAACAATCAGGAATGCTTGTATTGGATGTAAATCCAGAGCAAGCCAAAACCCACTAGTAAAATCCATGTATAATTATTTAAATTCATAAAATGTGCAGCATTCTGCAACCTTTTTTTTAATTAAAATACAAAATCAATTGATCAGCTCTGTGATTGTTTTATTTATTTATTTTGTTTATTCAACCACTAAAACACTCACTAAAACACTCAGCAATGGAGGTGGTGGTGCCATACAAACTGCTATCTTGCCAAGTGTAAGAATTGGATTTATTTTTGTACTCAAGCACTCCCACTTTTTGAGCTCCCAGACTAAAATGATTTGCCCTCTTAAATTCATTTAGAAGAAATAAGTAAGATCATTATGATTATATAGTATATGCAAAAAAAATGTCTTTGGGTAGTAATGCCTTTCAAATAAATTGTCAATATTTTCATAAATATGAAAAAGAAATGATCCCAGTTATTATTAGCAACTGCTAATGATTTTGAACAGCTGATATTAAGATATTAGAGATATTCTAAGAAAAGCTCCATCATTTTTTTTTTATCGCAGATGATAACATGTGAACAGTCCAAATACCTGAGCTACAGAGCAAGTAAATAAGTTTTAACATCCTTTTTTAGGATATGTGAGGGCATCAAATGTCATTATGGTTACATTATGCATTTCTTCCAGTCAGGTGTAGTCACACACTGCAGTTGTTTAAATGTAAAGCTCAAATACGCGTAAATAACATTTATGTTTGCAGTCTCTCCTTGGAGTTGATATTGACTTGTTTGAAATGTGCCCAGTGACAATTTGTTTAAATATTTCATGATTGCCATTTGACTGAGCATGAAATTAATACATTCATTCCATTTCCTCTATAATATGGCTAAAATAATGCTCCAATTACTCTTATGATGGGTCTTGGAGTTATTTTAAACAGATTTCCATTCATTTGCATAATAAAATTAAGATTATTATTCCAAAAAAAAAAAAAAACTGAATAACTGCATTTATTTCATCAAAAATACACATTTATCTAGTTGTACCTGTGTATCCAAAGTATTTTAAAACCTTTTAGCTGACTGTCTCCCCTTAGAAATTTAGAACAAGATTTAAAGTCCTACTTGTCATGCCTAAAGTCCTTCATCACATCTTAAGTATTGTGCTGTTTCAGCTTAATCACACAAGTGCTCTTCAGTCTTAGAACCCAGACTTACTTAATTTCTAGGTCCAGAAGAGAAGGCAGGTTTTAGTTTTCACCTTGTTTCCTGTGAAAGCATCTGACAGTTTTGGTGTAAAATGGTGACACTATTTCTTAAAGATACATTACAATTAATGTTTTTGAAAGTAACTATGATTATCCCACCGCTCAGTTTGTGAGCTTTAATGTTTTTATGGGTTTTCTGTGTAACACAGTGTGGTTTTTGCACATGTTTTAAATATTTATGTCAACAAATTTGAGAAAATTATTATTAAAATATAGTGTCTTATAAAGGCAGAAGGAGTAGGATTAAGAGTAGGGTTTTGTAATCCTGTCTTGATTTTTTCGTATCCTCTACAAAAATAATTGAACATTTTTGTTTTTATTTTTCCAGGTGATTCCTGCATATTGGAGCCACCTTTCAGTCAAAAACCTGTTTTCCTGCTCGTTTAATTTGCAACTACAACTTTACTAAAAAAAAAAAAAAATTGAAACCAAATGAAAAAGACATATTTAAAATGACCTAAAAATCCATTCTAAGTCTTTGGTTCTCTCTTTGAGGTCTGTATGGAAAATTTTTGAAACCAAGGGATTTTTTTTTTTTTTTTTTTTTTTTTTTTACACACACATAAAATATGAAATACTATGTATTCTTTTACAAACTAAAGTAAACACCCAGATAATCAGCTGTGAAAAATCAAATAAATAAATAAAATGCAACAGAAGAGATCCACCACAAGAAAGTTAAGAGATCTCTGGACAAGAAGACACTAATACCAAAAGAATTGGGAGGAGACATTCAGAGAAGGTGATGAAGATGACAGGTGGATATAGAGAGGATGAGAAGGAAAAATAGAGAAACACTTTATGACAGTGTAAAGTCACAAGTGAGAAACAGAGGGGTAACTGGTATAGTGTTTGGGTTACCACAGTCATGCTCACATGGTACCAAACCAGGATTTTAACCACAGACATGGCACTACTCAGTGTGGATGTGTGTGTGTGTGGTACATTTTGTGTTAAATAAACTTTGACCACACATACGCTTGTGGGGAGACATTTAATGTGTTCCAGCTGTAACCTGTGATTTTAAAATACAAACCTAATTTTTAGTCAAATCATTGACATACTTAGTTTCACAAACAGATTGAATTTAAAGTAAAATCCTCTGTGTTATGTCGTAAATGACCATTCTGTTATACTGACATGAATGCTTTTGGTATTTTTAATAGTTAAAATCCTCCGTACAGCATAAACTGTAACTACATTGTGTAGTGAGTGTCACAACATTAAAATTGTGGTTTAAAATTATGTCAGACTAGAAAAATTAATCCTTGCTCAGACTTTACACACAATGAGATCTAGCCATGGAGAAAAAAAAACTTGATTGATCTTTCAAGCCAGCTCACTTTACTTGTATAGAGCCAGCTCACAACAAGGAAATTTACAAACAAAGCACTCAGCATTTACAGAGTTGCATACAATCTAATTCAGTTCAAAATTATCTTCTAAATCAGTCCATTTCATTACAATTTATCCACAGTCCAATTAGTTCAAATTCATATTCAAATTTATTCCAGCTGAAAAATTCATGCAGTTCCAATACATAAATTGTATTGCAACTGCAATACAATGCAGTGAATCCTCATATTGGTGCAATACGTGAACTTCAGCGAACTCAAGGTGACAGCAGAGAGGAAAAGACTAACTTCACAGGGCTAAAAAATGTTGTCAGGCATCTGCCTTGACCAGTCGAGAGTCTGAGATAAATGGAGAGAGAGAGGCAATAATAAAGACATATAGATACAAGAAGAATATGTCATCAGTGAAGCTATCCCTAACTATAAGCTTTTTGAAACAAAAGCTTTATGCCCAAATATAAAGGTAGAGATTGTGCCTGGTTTTCCAACACAACCTGGGAGCTGGTTCCACAAGAGAGGAGTCTAAAAGCTGAAGAGTCTGCCTCTTATTCTACTTCGGAAACTCTAGAGACCAGTCAATCAATAGTCTGACAGCAGGTTTCTGTTGAGATGAAATGGAACTATAGGTTTCTTAAGATAAGAGGGAGCAATGCTCTTAAGGGCTTCATTTGTGAGAAGAATTTCCAGTTGAATCTTGAATTTAACAGAAAGTCAATCATCAATAAAGGGACTTAGAGGGAATTATAAAGGGAATTAGAGAAATATGACTTTCCAGCGAATCCTCATCAGAATTGTTGCTGCAGCATTTTGGTTCAGCTATCTGGAATTCAGAGTAACTTTAGGACAAGATATTAATAAGGAATTATAGTAGTTCAGTATTGAGCTAACATGTTCTTGGACTAGTTTTCTGCTTCACTGAGATATTTTCCTGACTTTTACAATATTAAAAAGGTGAATGATGGCAGTTCTAGAAACTTGTTTTATTCTAGATTTAAAGGGGAAGTTGTGGTTCCTCACAGTGGTGCACAATGTCAAGTATTACTAAATAACTAGACAGTCTATTTCTGAAATGCTCTGGTTCAAAGTCAACATCTTCAGTCTTATTTGAGTTTGTAATTTATTTAGTTTACAGGTCTCATCTGGTTTTGTGGATAGGTAAAACTGAGTATAATTTCTAAATCATCATTTGAGTATCATCAATAAAAGTTTAAGCCATGCTGCCTATTAATAGTACATACTGGAAATATATATGAAATAAAAAGTAATGGTCCAAGTACAAAACCCTGTGGAACACCCTGACTAACTCTGATGTTAGCAAAAAACTCTCCATTCACACAAACAAACTGGAATAAACAGTACCAGTTAAAGGTTTGGGATGGCCAAACTTCCCAAACGATGATGCTCGTTTGGGAATGCCATTCATTTAATACCAATAACATGTTAAATTATGTTGTGATCAACTCTATCAAATGCAGATATAGACACAAGTATCGACACAACTCCTCTGTCTGAAGCCGCAGGAGATAGTTGCTCATCTGGTTCATGTATAGGTTACTTTTTTGTACCCGTAGGTAGATATGATAGAACCAAATAAAAGCTATTGAAATAAAATATGAAGCTCCATAAATAAATGGCAAATGTTGCAGCTTTTTTAATCAGTGAAAAAAATCTGCAATATAGCAGGACCGCCAAAGGTGAACTGCAATATAGCGGGAGATCACTGTATATGCTCTGTCTTATGTCACATTTGAGGAGCAGCAACAAAGATGAAAACAAACAGAAGAAAAAAAAACAAAATTAAAGTTGAATTGAGCTCATAGATTTCTGTGTCCCACATAAAATAGACCAGTATGGACTTTAATATCTGTTTCTGTTACATGGCTTTGCCAGCCATTAATTCCTTTAATTGGCTTACCTCCAGGAATGTAAACCTGTTACTTAGTCTCCTGCCCTTCCTATTGCAGTTGGCATTTAGAGTGTGGGCAACTTATCTATCTACTATGTGTAAAAGTTGAAGTTGACTCACCACCCACTCCTCAAAAGACCGGCAATCGGACAGGAAAAACTCCACAGTTACTTGAGCCCAACCAGCCAGCATGTTCTTAGTGATGGATGTTAAGAGGTGGAAATTTACCATATAAATAGCAGTCAACATTTGAAGTGGATCACAATATTTCATTAACGTTGTCTTAAGACCAGAACGGATATTGTTCAAAATTTTTGCATAATATGTAAGTGTGTTTTTGATCCACTTCAAATGTTGACTGCTGAACATAAACTGTCTGTAGTACCATCTACTAAACAAACTGCTTGAAATTACGTGTGGTCTGCCGCATCTTCCATGTGGCATCACTTTTTCCATTTGCACACGCTCTCTCCTCACACAGGCACAGCTTAAAAAGGCAGGTGAGTCAGAGCAACTCATCCACCCAGGTGTCAATGCCCCTAGATCAGGGTTAATCAGCTGGCCTGTGGGTGGATTCAGGACTCCTGAATCCAGTCCAAGCACTAGGTCTCCTGCACACATCAGGATGACGCTCGAGTAACAAAGTGTTTACATAAGTTACAGATTTATTCACAGCTTTACATCTACAACGTACACAAAACTGACTGCCAGCTTTCAGCTTTCTCCTCAAGCTGAAAGCTCTGCTGTCATACGTGGAATGTTCATCCTGCTCATCCAGAGCACTCACTTCATTAAAGCAAGCTTCTTAAAACAGTCTTTACACATTCTTTGCTACAGATATGTGTTCTCTATTAACTTCTGAAGTATTTATTTGTAGTTGGAGATAATGGGTTCCTGTTTCACTAGCAGGATTTCTGTGTTTGTTTATAAAAAGCCACTGATCCAAAGATTCGTTACATCCAAGTCTGAAGCGACCGACCCGAAAAGACTCAATTCCCTTAAAAAAAAAGAGGGATTTGACATCACAACCGCCAAGTCTACTGTCAGTCATGACCCTATTACTTCTGCTAAAACCCACATGAATCCTTCAAAACACTATCATAACACTCTCTTTGTGGGAGTCCTTTAAACTGAAGGACGTGGTTTGTTCAGAAGAGAAAACTCTTAACAGAGGTGCATGCTCAAGTCTGTGAACTTTCAGAAACAGTTGGTACAGAGAGAGAAAAGAGCTGTTTCCTCCCGGTAAAATCATCATTACAGTGCTATACTTCCATATAACATTTATTTATTCACAGGTGTCTTATACAGTTTCAAATGTTGCAGAGTGAACATTTAAATTTCAAGTCCCTCTGTTGCTGGTCTGGCCATGTGCTCATTTGAGTCCCTGCCATGCAGTCCAGAGTGGGTGAACCTCCAGAATTTACTTCAAACCACATTCTTCAGCTAAAAATCCTCTCGTAAAGACAGGGATAAGAGCACTATCAATCTTGTTCTGGTTTTTCTGAAATCTACAACCTACTTAATAGGTTCATACGACAGATTTGACTTTTGGTTTCGGAACTTCGCGTCTGGCCTGAGACTCGGCTGCTCTCGAGCAACAACAGGAACTTTTCTAAGGTCATGTATTGTGCCATTAATTGTTGATGTAAAAACATTGGTGTATTGTAGAATGATATATTTTACTGCTTTGCTCTTTGCCTGTTATAGTTGAAAAGAGCAAACAAGACTTGCGCAGCAGGAAAATACATTAAGAGAAACTGGGGAAAGATTTGATGTAAAATTTGTTCATTCTTAAAAAAAAAGAGCTATAACTTCATGAGTGGGAGACATCCTGGCAGATGTGACTTGCACAAGGGAATGTCACAGTGAGTGATGACACCCTGGTGGGTAAAACAGGCCATTAAACATTGACCTAAACAATAACCCTGCTGCTGCTTGAGTGAGAGATGCATGGAAATACAAACAAAAATACAGATATAAAATGATGACATGAACATAATATTTTGAATAAAACTCTTTTGTTAGGTTTTAATTGTGATATTCTACAAAGCCATAATAATAAACAGCAGACTGAGTCATTCAACAGGTTTAGACCTCTCGCTCATTTTAGTTACAGAAAAATGACAAAGAAATGGTCACTTACATTAACTGTAAGTGTAAATAAAGCTGGATGTTCAAATGTGTCTTGCAATCTAATATCCATGTAGATCTGGTCATACTGAGGAATAAATAACACAGCAAACAAAGGCACATCACCGTCTCCATTCATGGTGCTGAAGGGCTGGATCTTTGTTTCCTATTTACTTATAAACTCTGCATTCTGTTTTTAAATGATTTCACCCCAAATTATATTTGATTTTGGATTAAAAGAGCTGAGTAAACATAAAATGTGTAAAATTGCAAACTTTCCTTATTGAATCCAAAAAAATCTACCAACCTCTGTTTACAAATAATTCCAATGTCATTATAAACTCATGTTTAATCAAAAGGATATTTTTTTCAAGTGTATATTTTATGTTAAAGGAAAATCTGGTACCATAAAATGACACTTTCTAGTTGATGATCATTTGTTTGAAGAGACTGTAGGAAAATCAGAAGAGAAGTTGAGTTCCAACTTATTGTCATTACTAATCCCAGTCACATTCAGTAAAGTGACCTAAATCAACACTTTGATGAGGTTCTGAGTTGGCTGAAAGGTCTCTTTAACAACACACTGTACACTGATTTCAAAAAGAAAAGGCAAAACAAGAATTTCAAAAGAAATGAGGAAGAAAATGTTTGAAACACATAAGTCTGGAAAGGGTTGCACAGTCGTTTCTCAGGCTCGGAGACTTCACATACCCATGAAAAAAGATGTTTATCTCTAATTGGAGAGGACGTAAGCAACACTCCCAGAAGCCTCTGACCTCACAACATTGTAGTGACATACTGAGATGACCTTCAAAGCTTTTGGGAGAATCCTGAGTGGACATCTGTTTCAGTGAAATGTTGAACTGTTTGGAAGACAGGTTCCCAGTGTCATCTCATATGAATCAAACTCAGCACTACATTTTTGAGATGTGGTCTTCGAGCAAACCCAGCAACAGATTTCCAATATGATGATAAAAGACGCGTCATAGCATTCAGAATGCTATCACCTTCTTCCCTGTGTGGAGATCGTTGTGACACACACACCGAAGTGTTGTCAGCAGAAAGTGGATACAGTCAGTCCTGGAAGTATTTAGACAATGACAAATTTTTATAGCCACCACAATAGATATGAACTGAAACAAACAAGATGTGATTAATGTGTAGACTTTTAGCTTTAATTTAAAAGCGTCTACACACGATGGCATGTACTATTTAGGAGTTATAGCCATTTTAAACAAAGTGCCTCAATTTTCAAGTAGTTAGGCAGTTGATCAACAAGAAGTTAATTAGCCAGACGTGGTCCACAGTTTGGGACATTCTTTATTATTAAAAAATGATGGTTAAGATGACACTTAAATCACACTTCAATTGTACAAATAGTTCTGGATCTTGACGGTAAAATCTGCCAGAAGTTTCTTATGAAGCTTTCTTATTATTGTTACATTAGCCAGTTCAGCCATGTCACTAGAGAAAAGCTTAATCATTTCATGCTCCTAAAAAGCAGTGGTAAATGGCATCTCTACATTTGGAGTAAAACTTAAATTAAGGATGAAGGCTGATGGAGCTGCTGACTCTGACATGCTTGATGATGTCTTGTACGTGTGGACAAAGAGCATAATCTTCAAGCATAAAATGTTGTTTAGGATGATTTGGTTGACCACTTCAGAAAATTGTTAGTCTACTGAAGTGGTTAACTCATTTTTTCAAATGGGTAGTTTGCAGTTGTGAGTGGTAACAGCAGCTGCATCGTGAAAATTTGATAATAAATTTCTGACGGTGTCAGAATTTTGAAGCCCTGGACACCCAGTCATTGACATTTGATTTATTTCGCTATTGATATTCTGATCATTCTAATTTGCTTTAGTCTTTTTCCCAAAGTTTTTTTTTTTTAACCCTAAAGTGTGGGAAGGGAAACAAAGAAAGGAGGGGGACTGGAGCAGAGACACAGAGGGAACATGAGTTGCAGGAAAGAAGAGATATTAGGTGGAGGGATTGGGGATTAGAAAGAAAAAACACAAGTGAGGTGCAGGAAAACGCCAGGCATGGAGGCCAAGAAAGGGCTACGTGAGCAATGCAATAGTGAGAATTTTAGAAAAAGTTGGAAAATCGGGGTGGGGGGGGATATAGAGTAAGGTGAGCTGGCAGGAAAGGGTGGAGGAGAAAAGAGTAAAAGTACATAGAGGAGGAGACAGGAAGGAAAAGGAGGGTTTGCTAAAATAGCAAATCGCCTGCAAAAGAGAAGGAAAAGATAGACAGAAGAGCAAAGGAAAGGGAGAGATGGAGCCATAAAGGTACAGTTGGTGTTGGCCAAGCAAGATGGAGAGAAAAAAGAAGCAGCAGGAGAAGAGGTGGGAGATGGACTCAGAAGAGAGGGTGGGGGGTTCTTCAGCTGCTTTCTGAGGAAAGCGGTTGGAGGTAATTAATTCCTGATGTGAACCAGAGCTTAGTTCGCCAAATAAAAAGGCTTTCTGTCAGCTGTAATGGCTTTTCCATGCTGCATCGTTCTGATTGGGCCTGAGTTAGCATTCTAGCGTAGCTAACGACCTGCTATGAATTAGACGGTATGCAAAAATACAAACGTGCCAACTGTAATGTCATGATTAGCATCATAGGTCATGGATGGCTTTGACCTGATAAGACTCTTATCTGAGATGACCTGATAAGACTCTTATCTGTCGGTGGCTTGATAAGAGTCTTGGTAACCAAACTGCTAATTCCATGCCGTGCAGTGCTCTGCAGTAAAGAGTGGGTGACTGCAGAGTTTAGCGTTATACTGCTAAGACATTGCTGTGTTCAAGTCAGTAAGAAAAATGGATTATGCATAATTTAAAAAAGGGCAAAGGGAGACCCAATCAGGTTGATATGTTTTACTTTGATGAGTAGCTTTACATAGTATTTATTGAACAGACATGACACTCTCCTCTAAAAAAAAGTAGATTTCCCAAAATATTTAAAGTTTTCAAGAGTGGATGTTTTGCTGAGAGAAGATGAGAGAGAAAGTATTCACATTACGTGGCTTCAGCCCTAATCTAAAACTCAGTCATAGCTCTCACACACATTTGCACTCCAGTGCGTTGACCCTTATGCCAAATTTTCAGTTTGAATCACTACAAAAACCAGACCTCACTGACTCAATGACAAACAGCAATCACACAGCAGGCCGTGCGTGCGTCTGCAAAAAGCACTTGTGCGCATTTATGCATGCTTACTCGCTTCACTGCCTCTTTCTCTCTGAGAGCTACACGCGACTGCGTGGCTCCATGTTTGTACCTGACAACATAACAGCCTTTATTTGAATGTGTGTTGATGCATGTGCTGTACATGATTCATGTGGACCAAAGGCAGAGAAAGAGAGAATTGTTCATTTGGTCTAGTTGCCTTCTGTGGCGAGAATAATGGCCATTGTGAGCAGGGCAGAACACAGGAGTCCATTAGAAAAAGGAACGTGTCATCACGGACAAAGATAAGCCGGTACCGTGTTTAATATCTGGGAGAAAAAGGACGTCACCCTGGCTAATCTGTCGGCTCCATCTAATACATCTTTTGATCTTCTGACAACAGCAGAGAGATGAGAGAGGTATGCATATGTTGACAGGGACACATGCAAACACTTACAGCCATCCGGTGCATCAAGCGTGTTTCATACTGCTGGATAAATATCAACAATATGAACTGTCTGAGGTCACAAGAACAGATAAAAGGAAAAGAGACAGGAGGAGAAAAATAAATCTGGGCTAAATATGGAAAAAAAATGTGTTTTATATATATATATATATATATATATAACTTTTTTTTTTTGAGCAAAGCCTCCACCCAGAGAAAGTCTTCTCTGTCAACAGCACAAAATGATCCATCCTTCTGTTGCTGAGTATGTTAATAATGCAGAAAAATAAAGTGCTCAATAAGAAAATGTGTTGCTCAGTAAAGTTTCATTTGAGATCAAGCGTGAGAACATAGATGGCATCACTCTGCTTCTCTGCCTTTCTTACTGTCTGCTGTCCTTCAAATGCATTTCACAACCATAGTTATTGTTTGAATATGATTGACAGCCCATACGCATCTATTTTCACACTTCGGCCAGAGAATTTTGTTTACATTGTGATGTCATTCACCTTATTGCCCTGGGCTATTTATGTACCCCTTCCCCCTCCCAGTCCCTCTTTTTCCCTCCATTTCCTCTGTTTTACCCAACTTCACCTCTTTGCTCTCTTTCAGTCTGACTCCACAGCTGAAATTAAACTCTCCTTTGAAACCCTTGTGCCTCTGTGTTTTTTCTTTCTGCTGCCCTGTATCTGAATGCTCTGAATCGTCAATCTGATTCCCTGTCAGAGTCAACATGTTATGAGTGGGTTACTTTGCTTTATACACACAATTTACAGCTTAAAATTCTGAAACAACATTTGTAAAGTGAACAAAAGATGAATTGTAGTGATCAGTGGTGCAGTTAATGTACATGAAGGGGACCTTTGTCTTAAGTACACAAATTCCAAATGTCAACCCTTCCTTATCTTCGCAACTAAATGTCACATAGAGAAGGACCTGGCTATGTGCCTTTCACAGTTAAAGCATGGGAAATAATACACCAACATGTTTTAATACAGTGGTTGGACCAGAAAATTAGAGCTGCTCTCTTTGGATCCAGTGAGTTAGAGTCAAAGGTGTCAGAGGTGCTGGTCTTCTGAAGATAGTTGAAAGTTAAAATCAAGCAAAGATCATTGCTTTAGAGTTTGGAGGCGCAGACAAGAGCCAGAAGATGAACAGTATAATTTTTTTTTTTTTTTAATTTGTCTGAACACTGGCAGTGGTTGGATCATAAAGAGCAAAAAGGATCTTGTAGCCTAAAGATGACTGGCTGAAAAAGTAACAACACAGGCTGTAAGAAGTACTATCTTCCATGGTGAAGACGACTGGATGCTGAGATTAAGGCTAGATGGAAAAGTTTGGGCCAAATAACAGAGCAGCTGTGAGGAGTAGTGAAGAAAGAATTCCCTAAGAAATACAACAAACTCTCCATACCCGAGGCACTGGAAACAGCCAAACAACACTTACAGCGCTGGCCAGATATCTGAGAAGGTATACTACAGAAGCAGATGCCAGAAGAATAAACAGGATATTCTCTGAAGAACCATCCAAAGTGTACTCTCAGTGGCAGGGGAATAACATGCACATAGCTCTACTAAAGGCTGAGACTGAAGTGAACTGGAAGAGAAAATAATAGAAAGAGCCATTGCGTAAAACTAATGCTCAGTATCTAGTAGGTTCTAAAATTGCTGAAAACAGCAATCTCCCTGAACATGAACCATCAGAATGATGCATGTTCAAAAAAAAGTGTCTCAAGTGTGAGGGCTTGGACAGTACCAATCCCTGCCATGATGCAGAGCTACTGGCTAACAAAATTAGCTGCACACCGTGAATACCAAGCAGCAAAAATAAACTTTCTGCTATAGATAAGACTCACAAAGTGGTTAGCCCAAGAATCATGGATTTGAACCTGTCCCTGAACATAGTGGAAGCTAAGATGAGTGGACACACATGGCTCCACAAAGGAGTGATACAACTCCAGGGTAGCCAAGAACCAGCCACTGATCAACAAAACACTCATTCAAAACTATAAGATCAGACAAAGAAATGTGTGCGGTACCTGAACCAAATACAAGAAAGCCCATAACTCAATGACTCGATGCCCTACACATGGATACTGTAATCCCTGGACCTGTATTTCTCTTACCATGAAAGCACGTCATCACCCCATTCACAGTAAAGGAGAAGTGAGACCGTTCATAAATGCATACACGTGAACTCTGTTTGACAGGTGGTATCATTCGCTTACCAAATCTTTACACTAAGACTTCTATCTGCTGCTCTCACCTATAAACAAAGAACTCATTCTCTTTGCAGTATAATTTCCAAGTCTTGGGCCTCATCTCATCTCTCTCATCCCTCTCTGATAGTTTTACCAGCTGTTAACTGGTATGTTTGAAAACTTTATTGCTTATGTTAAGCTACATTGACTGGCTTGAATAACAGAATGTTTCTAATAGTCTCACCAACAGCCAGGTTTAACGACCCCTTAAAATAACTTATGGGCCTTGACCTTTCTAACCTGTCCTACCAGAACACAACTCACAGAGCCAGGTCACTGGGGACTAAATACTGTGTACATGGATTAGACACAATATAACTTCATTAAAAACATCCATTAAACATTAACAGTGCTGGTCAAAAAAGTAAGTGAACCCAGAGACTCATTACTTCAAGAAAGCTAATTGGAGTCAGTGTGTTGCAGTCCAGGAGTCCAATTAATGAAATAAGCTTTAAGGTGTGGTTTAGATTTGCTTTGATTGAATTTAGGTTTGCTGGTCATATGAAGCATCTGCTGATGGAAACAGTTCAAAAAAGATTTTAGAAAATGGGCATTCATGCACATAGCACCATTTAGGTCCTGCATTTTGGCAGGTAATGCTAAATGCAGGACCTAATTCATCTAAACCATTGTTGGGTTCTTTTCTGATAGTTCTGTTGCTTGTTTTTACTTATCTTCCTTTTATTATTTTTTTCTTTATGTACATCAGACATGGCAATGAAGCAAATTAAGTACATCCATTGTGAGTTGGCATTGACAGACATTGAGCAGCTGCAACTTTTACTGACATAATTACCGTAATATCTTGAGCCAGCCTGAAAATGGCAAAGAAGAAGTAGTGGCTGAAAAGATATAGAAAGAAATGCAATGCTACCAAGCTGGTCAACCACAATGACGTCCATACCAATCTGACACAGTTGCATTTTGAGGGGAAGTGGACCTCCAGCTAAATCAGAGGTTTTGACGCAAGCTGGCTGGTATATATCTTTATGAATGAATCTGGCATGAGTGAGTCATTAAATAGGTAGCATGTTCACCATAGCAGAACATTATAGAGGAACACCAGAGAGGAAAATGTTTTGTGGACTGATGAAAGGTGATTTTTTTTAAGAATATACAGCACAAAAAGAAGAGGACTTTGAGGTTTGTAAGCTATACTCTAACAGTGAAGTATGGCATTAGAATCATGATTCAGGCTTGCTTTACTGCATCAGAACATCAACCACTTGTCATCGCAGAGAGGAAAAAGAAATTTACCAAAATATTCTACAGGATACTGTCAGAGTGACTGTTCACCAGTTGAAGTTTAATCGAAGCTAGTCTTGTCTGCAAATCCATCACAGAATGGCTTCAAACAGGGAAAAATCTTCCTTTTGGAGGGGTCTAGTCAGAGCCCAGATGTTAACAGCTGGGTAGAAGATGAAAGAAAAACCAGTAAGAGCCAATGAGAAAACAAACAAATAAAAAGTATTAAAAGAAATTAGAAGAGGAAGAATTAGAAATGTAGACACCCAGCAGGCACCAGTGTTGACATTTATAGAGCACACTAGTGATGTCATGAAGCTGGGGTGATTGTGAAAGCTGCTCTATAAACGCAAAGCAGCTGTGCAAAATAATATTGGCTGCTTTGTGCTCTACATGGCCATGAAACCGAGCCTTGAAGTGCCAGAGGTGCCTAAAGCACTGACCTGCAGAACCAGATATGTGCTCAGGTCCACCTACCTTCAAGTGCTGGAGGTGCCTAAAGCAGCTGAGCACATACCTACAGAACCAGTTCCTGATACCCCCAATAAAGCTCCTTGAATGACTGTACAGTATGTGATTTCATTCAACCAGGACTGGTAGGTTACTTAAATATTGGAAGAAAACTGTAAAAGATTTTAAAAAAAGATACTAAAACTATGAATCAATCAGTTTGTAAAACTTCCGTTTGTCTGCAAATTAACATAAAGGCTATAATGTTTGTGACCCAAAAGGATTTCAGTAACCTGCAATTAAGGACATTTATGTGCTATAGCCTTCCTTTCATTCCAGTCTTTTGTTTCTTAAAATGTGTGTTAAAAGGAATGCAAACATTTGGACAGAAGACATGGCATTAACTGTCTGTATGAGTCTCCCCTTTCTAGGTCCACGCCTTGCCGGTCCACGCCACACATCAAAATAAAATGTTTTTTTTCTTTTTTCTTTTTCAGTTAAAATGAGTCTTGTCTGAAAATTTTGTCTCTTCTTTCTCTCTTTTTGAGGGTGCACCATATCCACAGATACACATCAAAGTTGAAGATCCATGGTTCTCCTTACATGGTTCCCGGGTGGAAATATCTGCTAATCAATAAGCAGCGGGAGTGCACTCCCAACCTGCAACCAGTCACCATTCATAAAGACAGAGACATTCTCATGATCGAATGAGTTTTACGTGGGCTTCATGAATCTCCAGTAGGTTTTAATAAGGAGATGGTTTACATGCAAATCTACTCACAGACTTGTAAAGATTTCATGAATGAGGCCCATTGTTACCAAAAAAGCTCAACCAGCGCTTGCCTCTGAAGTTTCACTTACTTGTTTTAGCAGAACTGTAAATGTCTGCTTCTGTGTGACTGAAGATCAGATCACCTTTTATGACAAGATAATGCAAGACAACGTGTTCATTTACTCTTACTTCTCTCTGTATATACCATTCATTTCCTTTAAGTAACCTAGAAAAAACAATCTAAACACTAAAGCTAAAAAAAAAAGTGTTTCACCAAGACCTAGTGACTTGCAAAGAAAACTAAGTTGAGACACACGTGTTCTGTTCCCGTCCATTCCGACAATTATGTTTATTTGTTTACAACAAACACCTCAGTGAATGCTGCCAGATGGCCTTTAGGCCTGTAGGTGTGGCACGTTGAAAACAATCTATTTGGTTTGTGCTACTTATCCATCTGTTCAAAGAGAAAAACAGTTTTAATTTAGATGTTGATTTGTTTTGATTGTTCAGGGAATTGAATTAACGAATAATGGATCTAAGGTCAGATTTTTAAGTCATCATTGCAGAATGGTCAAAGATACTTTCAGGACAAAGTCCAGGACAAAGTTTACCAGAACCGTGTTGGATACTGTGCTGTTACCTCTGGGCCTGGACTAGTAGGAGCCATTGAGGGAGCAATTAATTCATAATTCTATCAATAAAATTTTACAGGGGAATGCCAGGGAAGCGGACCAGAACCTGAAACTCAGAAGAGGTCGGATGATTCATGAAAAAAAGGGAAAAAAAGAACAATGCTATAAAGCTCAAAGTAAATCAACAACAGAATTCTTGTGAGAAAAAAAGAAGAAGAGGAGGAAGAACATCCATGTTTTGGAAAAGCAAAAGGCTGATGTGAAAAGGACTGTACATCAAAGACATCTGAGGAAAAATGATAAATTATACTAATATTTCAGGGAGAAATATCAAAAGTTCCCCTCTCATCACTGTGCAAGTCTCATAAGTATCTACAGGAAACATCTGATGGAAGCTCTCACTACTCTCGGAAGTTCTATGAGATATCAAATACACAAATTTACTTCTTCCAGCCTGTGCTGAAAGATTACTTCGTATGTTCAGTTCAGTACATGAAAAGAACAAGTGTTTGTGCAATATCCTTTTAGTAAATACACACTTATCTATTATTGTAACTTAAATGACAATTGGAACAATTTTATGAAGAAATAGTTGTGTCTGTAAACCAACTCAGAAACACTAACTCTCACCCACTCAGCAGTCATTACTGCATTTCTTCTTATTTTAGTCTTCATAACATAACTAATTAATAGTTTGTTTTTCTACAGAAGTATGTGTGGGATATAGTCATAGAGTAATGAGTTTATCCTCAAAGTTGGAAACATGACTATTAATTATAAACAGCCTACATGGACACGAGGTCAGGTCTGCCTACAGCGATGTCAGCCTGAAGCCTTCCGCTGTACAGGAGCTGATATTTCTCTGTGGGCAACAACACGGTGTTTGCTTTCCATTGTGGGACACCATGATTTAAATTTGGTCTGTTGGACTTATGTGAAATAGTGAAGCTCCTGCAAGAACACGAGTAAACATGCAACACAGCGGTTAAGCAAGTATTTTGACAAATCGCTCTAAGCAAACAGATTTCCCCCATCACTGAGTTCTTTGTGGTTCTTCTCATTCCTCTCAGAACTTTGGCCGCACTTCTGTGTGCTTCGAGTGTTTATACCCAATATAGCTTTCTATTTTCAACTTGGAAGATTATGAAAGGTAATTTAGCTTCTCCTTTTTTCCTTTTTTGTCAATATCATTATGTTATGAACTTCATTTTCTGGGCCAAACCACAAAGATGGATGAGAGTAACTATATACAAAAATACTGGCCTCATGCTACATTTTGCGGTAGGTTAAGGGATATGCGAGTATATTATTAGTAACCGTGTCAGATGAAATAATCACGATGCCTTGATGCACACCATGACTTTGCCATGAAACAGTGACTAAACATCAGACATGCCTAACATATAACTTCTAAAGGAGTCCTTCCATTTCATTTGGAGGTGGGATTTTTCTTGAGCTGCATGATATGAAAAGAGAACTCAGCAGAGAGGATCACAGATATAACCTCTACATGCTGTGTAGGTAGAGAAAAAAATCAGACTTGCTAACTTGCATTTTAATACCTGAAATGAAGTTCTAAAATAAATATCTCTTGCAAGGGTGACATTTGGGAATGTAAATACCCGTATTAAATGTACTAAGCCTCTTGCATAGTTTACCCTGCTGACTCACTATTCCTACAAAAATTAAGCCCATGCATGAATTTCACTGGTAATTCTCAGGAAAATTCACAGCGTGGAAATATTCTGAACACCTCCATAGCAGTTGCTGCTTAACTGTTGGCTGCTTTCTATCTATAAACACTACTCTGGACCATCTCCAACTGTCAGACCTCATCTGGCACAAAGACCCCCTTCCTGTCTGGGGCATGTTGAAGAAACCAATTCCAATAAAATCCTTTGGTGAGTCTCTGAAGTTCACCTGTGCTCATGTGTGAAAAAGCAAACCTACATGCGGGAATTTGCATCAGCATTTTCCCTTTATGTAACTCCAGACACACAGCATGATTATGAATAATGTATGGGTGTCTTATGGAAGTATTTAGCTGTTTTTTTAACTCGTGAACATATGAATGAACAATTTGGGGTCACACACACACACATCAGCTGTGTCAACCAGCAATTTAGGCATAATAGGAGGCAGGTTGAAAACATGCGCTTTCAACTCACTCCACTGTGTTTGAGACCAGCAGGCCACTGTGTCACAGAGATCCTGCTGCTGGCGTCCTCCCCCAGCACTCTTTGGTTGTCTTTGGCTGCATAAAAGCTATGAAAATAAAACACCTGGTAAGGGTTAGGGGAAAAATACATGGCTTGGCATCCCATGCAAGCAGCTACTTTAAACAAAACAAAAAAGGCATGTTGACAGTGTGCTCATGCATTTAAAAAAAGTACCACAATACTTTTTACATAGGTCTTGTAAAGATAAATGGCAACTTGGTTTCCTGGAAACTGGACTGGGCCTATGCATGACTTTCGCTGCTAATTCTCAAATTCACTTTATCGCTCAGAGGATTAAAATTGCAATGATTACTTCTTCTGTAACAAAAATGCCCAATGATTTATTTTATCTTTTTTCATGATCTGCAGAATATGTGCATGCAAGAATTGCAGTATTTAGGTCCCTAAGATTTTCCTCTTGTACTTTAAATTTAGTTTCTGCATATATTACCCCTCACAGAAAC
>JAOWBL010051535.1:17500-24083 GCA_028564865.1 Zenarchopterus dispar | reverse complement strand
TTACCCTACAGTGAAGCGCCTCGAGGCGACGTTTGTTGTGAATTGGCGCTATATAAATAAAATTGAATTGAATTGAAAATTCTGCAGAGGAAGAAGAGAGGTAAGGAGTGCTGACCTTCCTAGAGACAAAGGTTCTCTGCATCTTAAACAGTGAATGTTTTGAAAAGGCTGGAGCTTGCAGATGGTGCATTTTCAGGTTACCCAGAAAGCCATTTCCCATTGCCAAAGCTGTCACTACTCATAAAACAAATATTTCCATGCTACTACTGAAATTCAAACTAGCATTAAAGAAAAGCATTTTCTTACTGGATATATATTTGAATAAATATCCCATGATGCAAAAATAATATTTTTTCCATGTATTTGTGTGTGTGTTTTAAATCTTTAGCAGTCTAATAGAGGTTATAGTCATTCACCAACAGATTTCTGGCCATCATCAGTCACTCATACTTTACACTTTTTATTATTTGCTTTGTGTAAGCACCAATGTCAATTAAAAATAATAATAATACAAATTTAATTTAATGTGTCATGTTCTGGCACAAGTGTTTTTCTCCATGTACAGGGGCAAGAGAAATCATATATCACTTTTGACTATATTGGTTTTCTGCACTAATGTGCCATAAAATGTGATCTGATCTTCATTTAAGTCACAATAACAGACAAACACAATATGTTTAGCTGATTATGCTCAAACATTATTAATTGCTCATGTCTTCATTGATCACATCCATTAAATATTCACAGTCCTGGCAGTGAAAGTCAGTTAAGTCATGGACTAATTACTTCATTGAGAGCTATTTGCAGCGAGGAATTTGCACACCTGGAGTCTAGCTAATGAAATGCTCAGCAGCACCATCTTTGTAGATGGAAGGGCACAGCTCACAAACCTAAAAACATTATTCTTTCACTGTATCATAATGGATCAAGTATAATTATTTTATCTTGCTTCAATGCCTCAGGGCTTGGACTACTTTCCCTCACTGAGGGGAAAATAATACCTAAACCTAATAAAATGTCACAGGATATTTCATTACAGGTTAATTTTAGGGTGGCTACCAAAAACTTAGTTAAAGTTGGGTGATGTAGAAAGACAATTACTCAAAGTGTTGATGTCAATCCACCACAAAATGGCTCCAAGAAAAAAAAAAAGCCTTTTGAAATGCTCCACTCAGAGTCCAAATCTTAAAACCAAAGAGATGCTGTTAAATGATCTCAAGAGAACTGTTAAGGGGAATGGTCAAAAAATTTCTTCTGAATATTGTGAAGACCTAATTTTAGAGCTACTAAAAGTTTTGGCTTAATGTCACTGCTACCAGAAAAGGACCAATCAGATGTTAACACCAAGGTTACATTTACTTATTTTTTCAGTCAACACTGTTGATGTTTAATAGATGTGTTTAATACATACATAAGAAATTAAAATAGCATAATCAGCTTAACTACATTATTTAACTATAATTGTAACTTCAAGAATATCAGACCATATTTTATTGCAAATTAATGCAGAAAACCAGTACACCAAAGAGCTCACCTTATTTTTCCTACCAAGTGTACAGTACCAGCCAAAAACTTGGGCACACTGATTCCTTAAGTGTGAGAACATTGTCATCCTGTACTTAGCTCCTATTGCACTTAATTTCAACCCAAATTCCTATTTTGTTTTTTACTCACCATTTAGTTCAAGGATCAAAACCAAATGGTCAAGATAAGTTAGCAAAACCTTGTCTTGCAAAGGTTTGCACCTCTCCTTAAAATTTTTCTCAGGAAAAGGTAGAAGTGTAACACTTCTACCTTTTCCTGTTGTACTGGGGTGACATGTTCCAGCTCATTTGCAAATAACACTAATGTGATGCTGACATGAACTAAACAAGAATGCATTGGAATTCCTCTGAAACTGTTTTGAGGTGTCATAAAAAACATCTAAAGAAAAAAAAACATACACAAAACATGTCCAACTTCATGAATTAAGGTATTTTTCTTTGGTCCATATATTATGATTTACCATGAGACTGGCCTGCACAGAAGCATCTATGGAGCAAGACTATGCATTATATCTCCTTTCGCTATTTAATGTTGGTAATACTTTTTAAAAATGGTTTTATAAATTTGATAATATGTTATGCTTATACCATTATTTCCAGTTTCCATGGAGTTTGTTTGGACACAGATGGCAGCAGATTTTCACTAATCAAATTAAAATTACACTGCATGGTGACTGCTAATCAAAATTATACAGAAGTGATTAAAAACAATCAGGTATTATTCAGATTTATTCCAATTCATTTCAAGTGACACTTGAATAAAATTCTGATTAATTTGTCAGCTGAATATAAGCTGGTCAGTTGCATCTGTGCCAGTTTTCATATTTTTATGGCAACTTTTCTCTTAGAGATATATTTTCTGTCTGACATTCTGAGTGTCTGTAAAAAGGTGGAATCAGCCAATTTGGTGGGAAACCCACTTTTTTATATATACAGTAATATATTCAGCTTAAGGCAGCAGTGGGAACAGCATGAAATTCCTTTACTAATGCTATTATCCCCTGAGAGCAATTAATTCAATTGGAAAAAAAATAATGAATGGCAAAAACTAGGTCTCAGTGCTTCGGTTTTTCACCTAATGTTAAGCCCAGTACTGTAACAGAACAGTTAATGTACATCAGTCCACACCTCAAACTGGTGCCATATTGTTTCATGTTTGAAAAGGGTTGTCAGAATATAGCATATTGATCTGGCACAGGTTTTATCCTGGATTCCCTGTGCAGGTAAAACATGTAAACCCACCACAGACAGATCCCTGCCAGGAATGAACTAGGAACCTTTGCAGTGTGAGACAGCAGTTCTTGCCACTCAGTCACCATGATCTCTGTTGCAGTTTCCTTATAACTCTTGATAATTGTGAAACACCCATAGCCTGTTCAGACAGACCAATTCATACCTCTTCTCTAGCGCCTTTATTCAACCAAGCGCTGTTTTGTGAATTGCATAGAGGCGAGGTGGTGTAACATTATGTTCCATCTCTGTTTGGCTTTGGAAGATAGCAGAACTGCAACAGGGCAACATGAGTGTTGTGTGAATTAACAGTGTTGAAAGGCATAAAACGGGGGCAAGGATGTCTATAAACTCCAAGTAGAAGATGAAGGCAAGGCAAGTTTATTTGTTCAGCAAAATTAATGTACAAGACAATTCAAAGTGCTTTACATAAAAAAAATTAAAAATGCATTAAAAAGGAAAAGAGTGTAAAAGCAGAATAAAGACAGACTCTGGGTACAGACAGTAAGCATGACACTTACAGCCTGAAGGTTCTCAGGAGATCAGAGATGTATGTTGGCCCTAGACCATTCAGAGACTTATAAACCAACAGCAAGATTTTAAAACCTACTCTGTGACAGACAAGAAGCCAGGGTAAAGGTCTAAGAACTGGAGTTATGTGGTCTATTGGTCTCAGTGAGGATGAAGGCAGCAGCATTCTGAACTAACTCCAGCTGTTTGATGGATTTTTTAGGGAAATCCGTGAGAACAGGGTTGCAATAGTCCAGACTAATAAAGATAAAAGAATGGAAAAGTTTTTCTAAATCCTTCTGAGACATCAGTCCTTTAATCCTTGATGGAATCATTGATGTGATAATAGACTGACTTCACTACTGTTTTATTGTGGCTGCTAAAATTGAGGTCTGAGTCCAGAACAAGTTCCAAAACTCTGGCTTGGCTATTGGTTTTTAGTTTCACTGCAATCAGTCCATTGCAGGGACAGTTAAGGCACAGCATGATGGGTCGTCTGAGAGTGGTGTTCAGGACTGCTGTCATGACACCTAGTCAAAACATCCAGTGAAGTGACAAGAAAACTAAAGACACAGCAGAAACAAATACCTCCAGGTTTTTGCCAGCAGTCTCAGAGACAGAAACTGGCAGGTCTGGTCATGTCAAGAACTTTATCACTTGACTCGGGGTGCAAGCTACAGAGCAAAACATACTGTCTTGCTTAGCAACCTGGAAGAGACAAAGCCAGGCTGGTATTTTCTTCTCACTCCTCCTGCAGTTGCTGAAATGCTGCAAACCCCGGGACAGACAAGAAAAAAAAAAAAGTGAGGCTAGCATTGCTGTGTGTGTCCCACAAGAAAAGGAAGGAAGAAACTCTTCTTTCTGGTATTACAGTTTTTTTCCCCTAGCACTATGCATTATTCAGAATAAAGAATAATGAGTAGATCAGTTTTTACCAAATAGAGATGTCCAGCTGTGCGTTCTGTTGTTGAGATTTGTCATGCCGTCCAGTTTCATATTCTGAATCTGATTCTGGCTCCAATGTGCATAGACCAATTTGAGGTGTTAACCAGAAAATGCAAAAAGTGACATTAATAATACGTTGAAAACCTACGAGTGAAGTTTGCCAACTCCTCTAGAGATGCAAGAACAAAAAATTGACCTGAACAGCTTGAGCAATTGGGCAGCAAATCGAAATGAACACACACAGATATGTTTAGTATGTTAAGAAGATTGATGAGTGTCAAAAATAAATTATTTTAAAATGTTATATAGGTGCAAGAGTGATATTCTAGTTCAAAAACCTCTAGCAAAAGTTACTTAAAGTCAAATCTCTCTTGTTCAACAACCTTTGAGTCTGTAAAAAAGCTGTAAGCAGTGTGTTTAAGATGCTTTTGCATAGATTATGGACCATATTGTACAGGAAGTGTTCGGGGTACTGTCTCTTTACATTGGTCTTTACATAGAACTGTGAACTCTTTCATCAGCACCAAACATGTCGGAATGTACTACACCAAAGGGACGGATGCTTACCAGTCTCTTTTTGCCTGTTGGTAGAGGTGACTGTAGCTTCGTTTTCCTTCCAATCTAACTCTATGCCCCGGTAAGGTAGATTATATTGAAATAAAGGTAACATGAATGTCATGGTACACATAAATTTAATGGGATATGTAAAGTAAAACCAAACTAACTCAGAAAGGCCAAAAAGCTATAAGCTTAATGGTTAACGGGAAACACTTATAGTAATTGGGACTCTGATAACAACAATCCTGAATTGACAAATAACTTTTTCAAATGTACGACAACATTTTGATGCTCTATTAGTCACTTTGAATATTAGCTAATATTCTGGTTTCAGCCAAATTTAAAATATTAATAATCCATGTATTTGTTGTCTATACTTGCTGATTCCTGTTTGGTACCACAGAGGTTTGGTGGAAAAAGGGCAAAGGGCAGGGGCACACCCTAGTCAGGTCATTAGTCCATTATATGGATATATTAATAATAATAACAAAAAAAATCTGTTAATCTTTTTATATCTTTCTCACAGCTTTGTATCCAATAATATGCAATACAATGTTCGGCAAAATAATAATAATCGAAAAGAAAAAATACACAGGATAAACGTTCTGCTTCATATTATAATCATAAAACAATGTTAATACATCCTTTTTATTTCACATATATGCACACACAATCCAAAGAGGTAGTTTACTATTTGTATGCGCACCTTCAACAACTCCCCCGCTGCATGTAAAGGATCCCTTATAACAACATAAAAATGAAAAGCCAAAAAGCTATTTTGGAGTTTTTCCTTCCTTCCGTCTTCCTGTTCATTTGCTGTAGTTTTTATTCATCTCCGTCTCAGTGTTTGAATCTTTAATGTCTTTCTTCTTTTTATACATCTCCATCCCTGTCTGATCTTGGTCTCTGTCCAAATCACCACGCCTCCTGGTGCTTCTCTTACCATTTCAGCCTCTGTGTGAGCATATGTTTTTCCGCCGCTGTCAGAACCAGTCTTAAAATGAAGCATGACACAAATATGAAGTGTTGTGGGAGGTAAAAAAAAGAAAAGAAAAAGGAAAAGTAGGAGGAAAACAAAACACTGGAGGTAGAACAAAAACAGCAGGGGTTAGAGTAGAAGCAGGGGAGGGTCAGGCTGCCTTAAGCAGAGTTCATCCTAGTTATTTTCCTCCTTTGATTATCTTGTTATCATTACCCTTCTTTATTATTTCAATGCAGCAAGTATTTTCACTGCAGTTTGGAGACAGACTCATCATTTTGCCCTGAAGGAAAGAAATGCAGATGGCAAGATGCTCCACTCCTCTCTCATCCTTCACTCCCCTGCTCATTTTCCCGTTATCCTTCATCCCTAATGAATCAAGAGAATTAATTAGAAAAAATATAAAATTAGAGGAGTGGAGGAATAGGAAAAGAGAACAGGAAGACAGAGTGACACAAATAAGCTCTGTTCTTCTTTGGGAACATTTACTTATACGAACTAGCTGCCTATTGGCCAGACATGATCGAGTTTGTTGCAATGGGATTGAAGAGTTTGGCAGACGACGTGAATTGTTATTAATGTGATGTCCTCAGCACTTACTAATAAACAAAAGGAAATGTTAGAACTAGGCAAAGTATTTCAAAACATATGTGTAAAACAATGCTGAGTTTATTTTATTAGGTTAGTTATTCAAAAAGTATGGAATGTACAAGTAAGTGTGGACTTTCATACTTTGTAGATAACACTCAATTTATTTGACTCAGGAGAACATACTTCATGGGATGCTGCGTAGCATCTTACTACGTTACTAGTAGAA
>JAOWBL010051535.1:0-12500 GCA_028564865.1 Zenarchopterus dispar | reverse complement strand
TTGATTATTTTTGTTTGTTCTGGAACAAAAGAACATCACAAAAGAGTTAAAAGCGAGAACTTCCGAGGTCACGTCCTCTTTGTGGACACCTGGGTGTCTGTAAGTGCAAAACTGTTAACAATTACTGACACCTGTTCTGCGGTACATTTGCATTCCCCTCCGTGGCGGCGTGCAGGTACACTCTGTGCTAATTACATGGTGTTTGCACCACCTGTGGTGAAGCAGTGGAGGTGTGAGCAGAGCTGCTAATTCCCACTGATGGCTAACTCCACAACACGAGCCAATTACAAGAAGAAGAAGAAGAAGAAGAAGAAAAGAGCCAGACAGCAGAAGTGACACTTCTTTTTTTAAAGTTAGCGTCGTCATCTTGTCTTGCTAGCGTAATAAAATGGCTGTGGGTTGCCGTAACGACCCGGCGTTCACTTGTTCCCCCCTCCCCCCCGCTGCTCCAGCCGTCGGGAATGTGTGGTCTTCATTAACGGGAGGAAGTGAGCACCGCAGGCCCAACATCTCAGGTGTCGTGATCCCTTTCCCCCCTCGCGGCACTTCTCACAAGTGGAGCCGGCTAATCGCCGGCGCCGGCGCCCCGGTTCTGGGAGAGGCCCGGCGTTCTTGTGGAGGGAGGCTGTGCAGCTTTTCCCTGCTTCCCCGAACCTCGCCGGTTCGTGTAAAACGCCGGGGTGGGAAGCTGCCACAGTGTTTGTGCAGATGTGCTGCGGAGCGGGCGCGCCCCTCTGCGGGCCGGTTCCCATGGGAACGGCAGCGATAGCAGCAGCTTGTTCTTGTGCTTTTTGGCGCCGGTGCCGCCGCCGCTGGAATACTGACAGGCACAAGGGAGGTCTGATATGCAAAATCCACGCCAGGTAGGCCTCCTGTGAAAGCAGCGTTTTTCACCCCGACTCCCCCTCCGTGTGCGTCCACGTCCACGCCGCCACGGCGAGCTTGTTTGGTCACCAGGCTCCGGAGGAATTGCACGTTTTACATCCGTGTTGATCAAATGGGAGTTAACAGTTTCAGAGCGTGCCCCCGTGCCACGAGCTGACAGGCTGAACTTGTTCTTGAGGGTTCAAAATCCTCGGGGGGGAAGGCGAGGGGGGTTGGTTTTAGTCAAACGACTTCAGGTTAGTGTTACACGTCTCGGCATGGCTGGTGGACACACACTTGGCCTTTCCGTGTCCCACCGGGACGGCCACACGAGCTAAACAGGAAAATCTTTCTTTTTTTTTTTTCTTAAAAATCCAAGCGATAACATCAGCACACGGGTCAGCCGACTTCATTAACATATTTGTAATCGGAGGCCTTTTTTTTTTTTTTTTCCTCCTCTAGTAAACTCACTTCCATCTGAAGTGAGTTTGAACGGTGACGTAAACCCGTCAGAACCGGGTCGGGAATTCAAACTGGGACGGAAACCAAAACACGCTCCCGCGGTTTTATGGGAGGCAGTAAAAGATCAACGTCGGACAAACAGAAATCAGTTCCCGCCTTCGTCCGGGAACAAAGGACGAGTGTCGTCAGACATCAAACGGACCTCCAGACCTGTATGTTTAAAAAAAAAACTTTTTTCTTTATTCCACGCAGAGACATGAAACTAAAGCGTTTTGTTTACCGTAAAAACGACTCCTTCGCTTTATGATGTTTGGATTCCTGGATGAAAACATTCTCCGAGAAACCCTTCGCCGGGCGTCCACCCGCCTGGGACGTCCGGGTGATTACATCACTCAGAGGTAGAATGAAAGCGTTTTACAAGCGAACGTAAGTGAAAAGGTTTTATTGCTCGTGGAATCGCCAATTAAAAGGCAACACCTGGAATGCAGCGGCGCAGTGAAACCGGCCCGAAACCAGGCGCCCCATCCGACCCCACAAACCCCCACCGAGACCCTGGGAGAACGTTTTTTTCTTTCCGTCTTTCTTTTCCCCGGCCTTTATTTGTGAAAAGTTGCCGACAGTGCACCTTCACGGACGGCGTGTCACCTAGGCCTGACGTGCCCCCCTCCCCACCCCACCTATTAATAAAACTCGTTTCCTGGGGAGGGGGGCACATCACGGCTGCAACGTAAACTCAGCGAGGGCATGGGGAAACAAAGCGGCGGCCTTTCCCGTGCACGTGTGCGCGTCACGCTTCGGTCCGTTTCCCTCCGGAGGGAGAACCAGAGCAAACACAGAGGTGGAGACATGAAAAATGTGCTTGGAGTCCCCACGGCAACAAACAGACCACACTCGGAGGTGTACAAGGAGACTCCTGTCCCATAATTCCTTGTCACCTCATCAGGTGAGCAGAATTAGTCCGAGGCTCTTTCATCATTAAGCGACTCATTTTTCATTTTCCGTCCACATCCCCGGTAGCCGCTGTGGACGCCGTCCTTCAAGGAGCTGAAATGGTACTGTAAAAGAAATAAATAAATGTGAACAAGTCGGCGCTCTAAAATTAATTAAATCTAATGTGGAGAGTAGATGATGCTTACGTGCATGTTTTTGGTCATTAATCAAAGCAAGAAATGTGCAGCGATCATTTCCAGCCCGTGAAACCTGAACGTGTAAAAGAGTTCAAACAATAGTTGATTTGTTTCAAATCAAATCAAACTTTATTTATTTATATGGCACGTTTCGTACAATAAAACGTAGCACAAAGTGCTTTAACAGTAAAAAGAAAACCAGTCCCACCCCTCCCCCGACCCCCCCACCAACCCTGACCAATATCACCGATAATATACAATCAAAGGTTAAAATAAATAATATATAAATCATTGTTGGGAACAGAAGAACCAGTGAGGGAACATTATCACAGGGAACCGTCTACACCAGGAGGCGGAGCCAGATTGCATGGTAGAGGTCACAACCCACCCAGACACCACCACTGCTGGATGGATGTATGGACCCCACCACAACCCAGGGATGAGTGGACCTCGGGCCATCGCCATGGCAACCGGAGTCAACAGCACCTCCGATGCAGAGGGTTCCCACTGAGACTAGACTGGAGTTAAAAAGTATAGAAAAAATATATATAAAATATAAATGGAAATAACTTTAAATAAATATATCAAGAAAGGAAAAGGCAAATAAATAAATAGGATGTCTGCAGTAAATGACAATAAAATATGTTAAAAACAGAGCTAAAGAGAAAATCTAAGACAGGAAGTCTAAACCAGGATTAAAACATCTCCTGGGTTTGAATTTCTGTCAGTTTTTCTCGATGGTCAGACGTATTTCAGTGCCTGTGAATGCTGATCGGGTCCCGCCGGGCTCGGAGGCATCGTGTTCTGGTTGCGTCGTGTTTTTGAAGTTGATGTTTATCAAGCTCTTTGACAAGATTTGAGAGTCGGGAGTATTTTACAAAAGGCGATGCTCACCCTCCGCTCCGAAAGCTTTCTCCCTGCTGTCAATCTTTTTAAAAGAATGTGTCAAATAAAAATGTTCTCCTCCACTTTTGACATAAACTTCCTGTTGTGGTTGAAACCTCTCCTGAAACACTTTTTTACTTGTTTACCTGCAGCCGCAACAGATTCTGTGTAGCGTCGTAGATCCTGCCCACTCGATCGGCCATACGTTTACACGGATTCTGAACGCTGAAGTGGACCGTGGTGTAGCGTCGTGGTGGTTCTGGTGGGACCAGTCTCAGTGACTAGACTGGCTGGTGGACCCAAAGAACCGTGTTTATAAAGCAGTGATTATAAGTGGTATTAGCATTTTTGGGGACCATGAAGGTTCTGCTCAAGATGCCTTTGAGTCTGACTCAGGACTGACTCACCAGGCCGAATATTTTCCCAGATAGTAAACTCCTGTGGGTCTAATCTGTGACAATTATGGTTCAGGTAAGACACCCACACTTGCTAGGTGGGCCAGATGTGTCCAAAAGTTGGGTCAAACTTGAGTTTCGTCGTGTGTTGTTTGAGTGGGATGTGGCCTAAATTTTATTTTTTAAAATTTCACATGAGATAGATCAAATGTGGCCCAAAGGCAGCCACACTCGACGCCACGACGATGCTGCCAGTGGACGTCAAATGTGAGCAAAAACAAACAAACAAAAACAGTAGCTATGGTCTCGGTTTTGGCTATCTGGGATGGTTGAAGAAGACAAAAAACAGCTTTATAAAAGCAGAAAAATAAAATAAGTTTCAGTTGAGGAAATGTTCTCTAGATTTTATCGGTTAGTAGGAACTAACCAGGAAAAACCAGACCAAGAAAGTTCCTTTTGCTTTGAGACAAATGTGTATGGTTTCTGCTACTTCGTGACACGGCAACATTGATGAAACTAGCTCACTAAGCTACACCTTCCAGTTCAAAGTTTGTTCATCAAATGTTCACGTCTGAGGCCTTGACTGCACATCCGGGGATTAATATCTGCAAATGACTGTAAAAACCCAGATTTAACTTGTCCTGTGTGAGTTCACTGCACAAAACACACAAGTTTGGGTGGGATTTTAGAGTTTCTGCATGTCCCACTGTGATATTAGTAAAATAGAAATAAGATAAAAACCACTATCTCTACCACCTGTAAGGGGACCAAACCGCTGAAAAGTTCCTCTGTAGAGCTTTATCACACTCTAGAGACAAAAATACGACTGAAAGTGCTTTACAAAGCGAGACTTTAAAGGATATGGTAAAATTAAGTTATTTCTATAACTAAATTTAATTTTAGTTATTTCTATAACTAAAAGGTTGTATTTGGTAGGAACTAATGTCCTCTCCCGGCTCTTTTAAAGTCCTTCGCCTTCACTGTTGCCGACAAACATGTTTATCACGCCTTCTGGACGTCGCACTCTGACCAACTGTCAGACCTGCAGAAAAGATCAGCATCAACCCGCGTCACCGTGGCAACGCCGAGGACAAAAAGATGCTGACGTGCGGCGCCGTGGCGACACACATTTCTGTTGACGGGGAGGACACTTTTATTTAATTTGCAAATGTCTTCACCGGCGGCTCTGGCTATTACTTCAGAAGCCTGACGGACTTATTCTTATGGAGAATAAATTGGAAGCAGCGTACTCGAGTCATGACATATCACTTGTGATGCTGCTTTAATCCCCCGAGGAGAGACATGAAAGGAGATGGATACTCAGCGATGAGATGCATTGTCATGAATGAGAGTGAAAAGGATGAGTAAAGCCCAGAAAGGCGCCCACGGCCTCTTTTTTTGTAACTGCAGTCAAATTCAGAGCCTGGAGCCACGGATAATGGGCCTCTCAGGTCCGAATAATGGCTGCCGAGCTTCGCACGTCCTTATAAAGGTTCTGGCTATGCAGTTTACCGAGTCCGGTGTCATCACTCGCCAAGCTTGGTGAGACTTTATATGAAAGCTCGGTATCACGTTCCCGCTTTCTGTTTTCTCTTTCATTAAATGCTGGAGGAGGAAGTGCTTCATAAGAGTGGAAAAGATAAGTCTGAGCTTCAACAAAACAGTTATGAGAGGAGCTCTTCTTTTGATGAACCACGGAGGGAACCGTCGCCAAAAATACCCCCCAAGTCCCTGCGGCGGCGTGAACTGACGAACGGCTGTGATAATGAGTCAAACGAGGAAACATAAATACACGAACACGTCCAAACGAAGCCCAACCGGTGAACCCACTCGAGTGATGAAGCTCCACAGTGTCAGCTGCAGCAGCCATCAGTCAGACTTGGAGATGCTCGTGGAAGCAGGTCCTTCTCCCTCCGCAGACCCGTAACTGCAGGTAAATCATCTCCACCTAACAACAGGCCCGATCCGGGCCCGTAACGTCCCGATACATCATCTGGACCGCTAACGCCTCACCTGTAGAGCTGCGGTCTGAGCCAGCACATCTGACTCAGGAGTAATCCTGTATCCTGTCTGACTCGCTGAAATATTCATCGTGCACGGCCTCGGGTGCACCGGAGGACGTGCACGAGCCTGTCAGATGAGGTTATGGCAGCATCGCTCGTTCATTCCCTTGGAAACGCAGGAGAAGCCGCTCTCAGATTTGTTGTTTAAAGGAATTTGCTTGATGTAAATTTAGGATGTTAAACTGTTAAAGAGTTTAAGATTACCGTATTTTTCGGACTATAAGTCGCACTTTTTTCATGGTTTGGCTGGTCCTGCGACTTATACTCAGGTGCGACTTATATATTAAAATATATTATTTCACATTTTCGTTACTTTCACACTGCGAGAGGGCGCTCTAGGCTTGTGTGCCAGTATCTGCTACTCCTATCACTACCACTGAAATAAAAAATGTAAACATAAACTTATAAAGACAATTGCGATCATTATGTATTTTTTAGCTGGTGCGACTTATACTCCAGAGCGACTTATAGTCTGGAAAATACGGTATTTCTTTTTATGCCATAAATTAAAGCAGAAATATGAGGGTTTTTTAAGGCCTTTTCATCATTTTTACACCTTTAGCTGGCTTTGTGGATGCCCTGGTTAGTTCCCTCTTCAATGAGAAGATTTAGTCTGGTTCTTCTTTCCAACACCAGCAGATGCAGATGGAAATTGTAAGTCAACTCGGACTGTCAATCAACTAATCAGACAAACCAACCAGACTGAAATCAATAATCAGCGTGGAGTAGGAACACTTGTGGATCAATGAGGTTTCTGAGCAGTTCTGCAGCCATTTAGTTGATTTGAATGGCATCTCTTGGGCGTTCCTGTACAAGTCATTCTCTAAGCCCCGCCTCTGCCCGTTTGTTTGGTCTGGTAGGTTTTGTACCAGTGGAAGTGGCTGTGAACAGGAGTGGTACCAGACCCACGACCAGGCTGGTTTTATAATCTTCTCTTAAGATTCTTCAACGCTGGTCTTCAGGACATGTTTTAGATGTTTCTCTGCTTTAACACACCTTATTTAAATATTTGGATCACCATCAGCTTCAAAACCATCAAACTCGACACAAGTCTGTGAACGGTCTCGTAGTTTGAACCAGATGTTTTGGAGCAGAGCACTGCTCTAACTAAGTAGACCTCCAGATGTTTCTAGACCTTCACTCTCATGTGGATAGTTTAGGGGGAGTATAATAAACTGATGGTTAGTACTGATGTACATCTAGAAGGTTCCTGTTCAGATCCTGGCTGGGGGGTGTCACATGTTCTCCTGCTGGAGTGGGTTCTCCTCTGGTCCTCCAGTGTCCTCCCACATCCTACAAGTGAAGTTTGAAGGACGGGTGCCTCCCCCCCATACCCCCGTGACCCCGAGTGGGAAGAAGCAGGCACAGAAGATGGATGTTTGGGGTTGGAAAAGTCTAGATGGGTCAGGGCTTAGATGTTTTCCTGTTTGTGGGCAGCGGTTAGCGTGATCTAACCTGGATGTTGTCCTATACAAAACATCAGTCTAGATGTTTCTGGCACAGCTTCGAAACCACAAGACTTCTGGAACAGTGTCCTAAGTTGTTTGGCCAAAACCGAATGCAGCATTTCTGCAGACTAACCCCACACCCACTGTCAGGCACGGCGGTAGAGGGGTGATGATGTGGGGGTTTATTTTTGTTTTTTAGCCGCGGGATCTGAGCTACTGGCAGTCACTGAGGGAACCATGAACGTCTTTGTATACAGAAGACAGATGTGGAGCTGGGTCATCAGAACGGCTGGAAAATAAAATAATGAATGTTTTGGAAGAACCGAGCCAAAACCCCAACCTCAGTCAGTTTAAATGATCCGAGAAGCTCCGAGAAGACTATAAAACCTGACTTTCTAGTCAGGAAAAGTGAAAATCTCAATGAGGTTTCTGAAGCTGCAGAAGGACCAGGAACTCATGTTCAACCACGTCCAGAACCACATCCAGAAATGGCTACCTAAAGGTGACGTCTGCCACAGGTGGATCTACAAGCTATGAATCATGGGAGTACTTAGCATTGAACTCTTATTTTTTATATATTTGCCAGATGTATTGGAGCAGGGGTTCCCAAACGTTTACATGGGCCCCCAGACAGCATTAGCTTCATGCTAGGGACCCCTAAACCCAATTTGTTGTTATTATCAACAACAAAAACTTGCTGCTTTTTACCGTAGAAACTTAACAGACACAAGATATATTATAAAGGATTTTAATAAAGACAACAATGAGTTCCAAGGACAACTGAAAGACACTGAACTTTTTTTTTTTTTTTTTTTGTCTAGCTTCCTGCTAATTTTCTGAGGCCCTCCTAGTGCCCCCTGATGGCCCTCCAGGGGGCCACGGCCCCCAGTTTGAAAACCACTGTATTAGAGCATCTTCAGAACCCCATTATGTGCTCTTCATCTGACATTATATCGGTGTGAAAGTAAAATCTGTGATGTTCAGATGAGTTTATAACGATTCTACTCAAAAAAATATGTCTTTAACTCTCCTGTTATGTTCATTTGACAGGAACAGCAGTGGCGTTCCCGGGTCAGTTTAATTATCCAAAAATTATATGTTGATTACACTAGCAGAAGAAGTTTCATACTGAAAAAATAATTTTAACTATTTTTCCTAGATCTTCAAACTTTAAAATGGGTCAATCTGACCCAGAACATAACAGGAGGGTTAAAAGGTTTTGCTATAAATGGTTATCTGTAGTGTTGAAGGCCCGGTTCCAGATGATCATATGGGATGTTCTGCTCAAAACTGTTTAGCCAGACTTTAACATCTTGTCATATAAGAACTGATTTAAAAAAAAAAAAATACAGAAAAATATAAAACTGCATCGAGTTCTGTGTGCCGTCTGGGTCCAAGTCTCCATCCATCTGCTGAGCCGAACTTCAACCATGTTTATCTCTTTCTTCATTTGTTCAGCTGCCGTGTCATCACCGCCGAGGCTTCTTAAAACACAAACGCGTGTTCGTTCAAACACGCGAGGCTCGGAGAGTACACACCGGCGAGAACATGGAGGACTTCTGATCGCACACACACCAGGACGGGCGACCCGGCAGAACCGGGTAAGACGCTGTTGCTTCGGTTTCCTCCCCTGGGGGACTATTCCTGGGATGTCGACCGATTTACTTTTAAGAGCAACAACTCGAGCAGCAAATTCCACCTTCGTGTGTGGAGGAAGTCTCATCTGTGTTTCGGGCGAAGCGGCGCTCGGATCTCGCCGCCGCGCTCCAGACGCCATCAGGAGCTGAGCGAAAGGTGGTTTTAACATCTGGCTGTGCACGGGTATCACCGTTACAACGTGGAGGGAGGGGGAGTTGCACCGAAGTGCATTTAGAGGTTTGAGATGTTTCAAGACAAAGGTCACCCCCCCACCCCACCCCTCTGTCCTGCAGCGTCTGTAAACATTCAAACCCGCAGAGTTTTCCAATACCTGACACCACGAAAGCTGATTTCTGTGTAAACACGTCCTGGGATTCTGAAGCACTCTGGGAAACCATCCACTTGTGCTTTCTCTCACCACGTTGTAAACGAAGCTCACAAGCGGCGCATTGTTTCTTACTTTCCCCGTGTCCTCGTGCACACGCGTACCTGGCCCAGAACGGGGGTGAACCAAAACCAGCTCTGGGGTTTCACTCCTGAAGGGGAAAAACAAAAAAAAAAAACTGCAGCATGTGGGCAGGTTATGGAGTGTTCCCGTGGAATGCGGTCCACGGACGTCTGAGTGATGGGATGTTTAAAAATGTAGCTTAAATGGGATTTCGGGTCATGCGGCGCTGGATCTGAGAAGAGCGATACGAGTAAAGTGCAGCTCCTCTTCTTCCAGCTAATGTTGTTTTTGCCGTTTGGCTGCGTGCCTGCCGTCTGACATGTTCAGCATCCCATGTTTCCATGCCTCAGTAGACACCCCACTCCCACCGACGTCCACCCTGGGCTTGGCACCACCAGCTGTTGAATGCATCAGGGCCCCAAAATGGCTCCTCAGCTGCTGCTGTGGCACACGCAGAAAAAAAAAAAAAAAAAAGACCCAGACGGGCTGAGCAGCTGCAGGGCCGAAGCAGGACAAGGTCACTCGGCGTGGGGTACAGCCGAGGCGCTGCGTCCACCCTGCTGCACTTTCACGGATGGAGACGTGACAGTACCTGCAGTTCCTTCAGCGGCCACTGGGGGCTGGCTCCAGAGGTGAGCCGATCAGTCGCCATCAAGCCTCAGGTGAAAATGCTCAACTTTATGGAGGGGAAAAAAAGTATGTTAACGGATTAACCAAAAACATCTTTTAAAAATTTGGTTGCCATAGCCACATTTGACATCTGTGACAGCTGTCAGAGGGGAGATTTTTTTTTACCTACTTGCGCCTAATGATGCTTAAACTTGTAGCTTTATATGTTTTTTTTTTTAATCTTTTTTTTTTGTGACAGCTACATTATAGTTTATGGAGTAAAATGGTGTGCTATTATCTTTTTTTGTTTTACTTGGTGCTAGCATTTTCGTGGAATTTGGTGAGCTGTGAGAGTATAATTCAGATTTTCTTTTCCCCTTTTTAAGATAATTTAGCTGGTTGTGCTAAAACCTTTTGTTGAGTTGGGAGGGTGGGGGGTGGGGGCAATCAAAGGCCAAACTGGCGCCAGAAAGCGGGAAAATGCAGCCGTCTAGCTGCCATTGCTAACATTTGCTCTGGCTCAGTCAGCAAACCTCAGCTGAGGCGGCTAGCGAGAAACACTTGCGTTACCTGGGGTGGGGTGGGGGTGGTCCACCTGTCCTGGTTTCCACCTGTCCTGGTTTTGACTCTGGCAGCCCTCGTTTCAGATTTCGTTTCTGTAGCTTCACTTTGAACAACGCTGGGTAAGCTAACATACCTGGCAGTCACAATCTTCACTTACTGGTGACAAAATTCATCATGGGGGCTTTTCCCAGTTATTTTTATTCGGTCGGTGGGTTTAGCTTACTCCGAACATCCTAAATTGTCCCACTTCAACAATCTATATTCATTGTTTTTATCAGTTTTTCCAGCCGCAATGCATCATGCTAACTGGACGGCATCAGAAGAATATGTAGCGTTACCATAATTATCAATCACGCTGATATAACTGTGCTACATGAAATAAATCACTCTAATCCAGTTAACAGCTGAGGCGCCGCGGAGATGAAGAGCGGGCAGCTGATTTACCGCCCCACGGTGGCGTGCGGCATCACAGAACCACTCCCAAGACGGCTGCGTCCAATAAAGCGGTCGGTGGTGTCGGGTTCGCCGAACATGTGGCGTGGAGCGATTCAATGCCATTTTTTTTGCCGTCAGTACTCCCAGAGGGCGACGTCACGAGTCGGGTCGAGTTTGTTCAGTTGGTGGACGGATTAATGGCTCAGAACCACAGGGAGAAGTTCTTCAGGTCCCCACGGGCCTCCTGGAGGAGATGTTTAGATGGTCTGTTTAGTAGAAAACACCCACACTCCTTTACACGTGGTCGAGATATCGAGCTTAAATTTCCACGTTTACACCACCTCGCAAAAAAAAAAAGTGAACCGGATCAGTACAGGCGTGATAATCACAAGAAGGTCCATTTTCAATTTCTTTCTCGCAGGATGAGATTCAAAAAAAGGATGTTCATTAAAAATTAAAAAAAAAAGTCTCAGGGACGTAATTTTACAAGAATTATACTTATTCATAAAACACCATTTAATGGAAACACTGTCCCCACCGGTCAAGTGGTACCTTGTCCCAGTTTCATAACTGTCCCTTTTATTTTGGAAAAAAGTCTAATATAAACCCACATATATTTTTAAAAAAGCTTTTTGGTCTTATTTTCTAGATATTATATTTATAAACCATTTTACTGCCTAAAGAGATCCAGACTCGGAGGCTGCTGTCAAGGTCAAACTGAATAATCCTGGTTAATCGGGCTGAAACCTGAGGGTCTGGATACTCAGAAGTTCCACCTCAAAAGTCAAATCATTACAACAGATTTCTTCTGTGAAGAACCTTGGAGTTATTTCTGACCACAATCTGTCCTTTAATTCACATAAAACAAGTTTTTTTTTTCTTTTGTGATGTAGTCATTGTGAGGAACATCCTGTCTCTAAATAATGCAGAAGAACGAGTCCATGCATTTGTTTGTTCAAGGTTGGACGACGACACTTTCTCGTTAGTCCTACGTCCTGAAATCCAACAATGATCATGTGTTGTTTGTTTCTGACAAAAAGAGAAAAAATTTAAAAGAAAAATACCCAGGAGGAAGATAGAAGTTGCTGAGTTCTGCTTCTTGGTCCAGGAGCTCAGGTTGTGGTGAGATGTTCTTTGAGACGTCTCTGGATGTTTGAAGAAGCTTAAAGACCGATCGACCTCGGCCGTATGTCCAACATATGTCATATTTCTTTTTTTTTTTTTCACTATTGTGTTGTGTTTCAAAAAAAAAATCATAAATCCCGTTATAATTTAATAAAATGATCTCGTCAATGTGATGGGTTTCCTTGATGAAAGTTGGAGGAAAAAAAGATCAATGCTAGCATTGATAATCAATCATACAACTTAATGTGAAACCAGCTTCGGCAGCGCCACGGCAACGCTTGATGACGACTGCCTATGACAGGTCTTAACTCACTTCACAAGTAAAACTTCATGCTTTACCCCCCAACCCCCACCACCACCAGAGTACCAAACACCACCACTGTTGGGTGGATGTATGGACCCCACCACAACCCAGGGATGAGTGGACCTCGGGCCAT
>JAOWBL010051524.1:0-24083 GCA_028564865.1 Zenarchopterus dispar | reverse complement strand
GTTGTTTTGTTTAATTAAACTTGGTTTTGGACATTCCGCATTGGGGTTCAGACTTTCGATTTCTGCGCGGCGTGACACTCAGAGCTGACACCTTCAGAGGCATGTCGCTGTCTCCATCAGAGAGGTCTCTCAAGTTTTCTTTGGACCTGCATTAATCTAATAATTACAGAGGGGGGACAAGAAATGAGTCAATATCAAGCATCACATGGAGATCTCTAAAAAAAAAAAAACAAGAAACAGAGGCAGAAGAGTGACAATGAGATGGATGACATGCGTGGCAGCAGGAAGAACAGCCCTGGTCTGACAGTTCAAATCCTTTAGGCTACAGCCAAAGCTGTTTACTGTTACCATGGCAACTTAATCACCTACATCATTTTCAGTTTTTGTGACTGGAAGTCAGTTAAGTCCATTTGTAGCATGTCTGATCAGACACTTCAAATTCAATATTTCCCCACTATCATTCACAAACAAGTCCTGGATTTATAACATAATTTAAAGTTGAATTAAAAGTGAATTGTTTCATAAAGCTTAAGGCCTTGACAACACAGTTGGTGATGGTCTGTGGTAAAACTCTTTGTGTGTGAATGCTGCACAAAGCACAGATGTAGGGGTGTGATTTCTAAAGTACCACAGATGCCGGGGTAAAACTAGTCCTATACAAATAAGGCAAATGTTGTCTGCAGCAGAGTTTTGTTGATGTACAGAAATACATTTTTCTTTTTGTTTGTTTTCTGCATCCAGCTTTACATCAAATCCTCCTTTGTTCACCTCCTGAGTGCTTGATTGGACAGAAGACATGACATCAACTGCTTTAACTCTGCTTCAGTTACCTCTACTGCCTTTTGTGAAAATGTTTTCTTTTTCTCTCATTTTTGAAACATTCGTCTCAGCCACAGGTAGACATGCAGGTTGAGGATGCACCTTCATATCTTCTCATATGTGTTTTGGTCCCAGTTAATGAGCTCTGGCACTGCCAGCCTGAGGTCAGCTGCCAATTTATGAATGTACAAATGTTTTTATGATCAAATCTGAGGGTTTTTTTTTTTTAATTTTTGCAGGATTTGTAGTAAGAAGGTGATTTATGTGCAAATCCACTCACAGATTCATGAAGACTTCAGAAACGAGGCCAAGGGTGTTGCCAGGCCTCATTTACCAGCGCACATGTCCTGGTAAATGAGGTCTGTGCCCTGGTATAATCACACACAGTAGTAAACCATCCAGCAGTGACGGATACAATGACAAGGGCATATATTTGTTTTTGTCATTGGTGGGGCCATGTATAAATCCCCTCTGACCTGATAAATGGATGTCCTTTATCATGTTATTGATCAGGGGGATTCAGCTAAATCTCAGAAAGTTCCAGTTCCTCAACTCTGTCCCTCTGTGGGGTCTGTAACAACTGGATATTGCACAAAGCTGTGATTCATAGGGTAAAAAAGTGTCAACTTTGACATTTTAAAGCATTTTGGTGCCGTGTAAAATTTTACCTACAGGTTAATTCTTAAACTGGTGTTTTATAACTGTTATAACATATATCTTAGAAATATTCACTTCTAGTTCCGTAAATATATATATTTTTAAATCGTGTACATTCTCATGTAGAGATAACATTACATATTTGGCCAAACTGAACAGCCAAAACAATAAAATAAAATAAAAATAAAGTTCTTTTTAAAAAACAATTAAAAAACAATTAATAACAATTAAAACAATTAATAAAATACAACCCTGTCCACGCTAATTGTACAGTGATATAGACCTGACAGTAACAGGGACAGGAGACAGTTATCTTAGACCAATCTATAAAGAAAAATAAAGCAGATTGTTTAAAATACTAGCCCCAGTGAACTCTGTTATTCTGTGAAAGTTTGTGTATTGTGCTGCGCAGCGTGTACTTAGCGGACACAAATAAACTGCGCTAGCTAAGCAGAGGACAGAAGAGCAGTCTGCGCATGCGTGCAGTATAAACCACGAGCGCGAAAGTGAGTCGAAGAGAAAGAATGACATTTTTGAGAGATAATTGACAAGGCTCACTAACTGAGGTAAGTAGGAAAGTAGCAGCACCAAAAGTTTATTTAAGGTGTTCTTTTTGGTATTGGTGGATCCAGGAAATGTTCCGATTTTGTTGAAAGTGAAGGTCTATCGTTGACTCTGGGTCTAAGTGAGCTGGGGTCTATTCCAACAGCGTTCAGGACATGGGTTGTCATAGCAACGTGATCCCCTCGATCTAGAAGCTGAATTAATACACAACGACTTACGTATGACCAACAGAATGTTATCATTTCCTTATCAATAGCTCATCAAACGTACGGCTTTGCAGTTACTCGGATTCTCCAGTCGTACATATCCACCATGACGTACCGCAGACATGCGATGACGTCACAGCGCGATTTGCAATAATAGGCTTTGCAAATGGAATTAGATTAGCACAAAGTTGTCCATTTCACAAGTGTAGCAGGTCTTTATAATAAAAATTATTATGTGAGTCGCGAGTGGGGGGAGTTCTGTGACCTTGCAGAGCTCTATGACTAGCAACACCCCGTGGCGATGCCCAGTTACAGAAGTGAAGGTGAAATTACACATCTGCATTGACTAAACTGTGGAAGTGTTTTTAGGCTGTAGCTGTAGACTGAAGCAAGCAGTTGTGTTTGTTGTTGTTGTTGTTAAATCACTTTTTGTGAATATTCGTGTTGACACCTTCAACAATAAATCCTGGTTCACAGGAAAAGTCGGACAGCTTCGCAGGCAGTTAAAAGACTTTAGTGAAATGGGAACGAGATCCTTCAGCCTGCAACCAGGTCAGGAACACACCAACTCCCTCACTAACATTTATCAGTTTGTCTTAGGTTTAATTCTGAATACTTGTTGACAACTGGCGTGTGAACATCCAGGATTGAACATCAGAGACACCATCTATCGCTTTATCAAACTGCATACACTTTCACACAATGATCCCACGCACTTGAGCAATACACTATAGGTTTTCACTCAGTCTCCAGCAAAAGAAAATGCTTTGGTTTGGGAACAAAATGGTTCATTTTCAGAGTTACATCTCAACAGAAATTATTATCTGAAAAGAAATGCCTTTGCCCCATCCCTCAAGTCATATACAGCATCTATCTGTGGTAGAAAATGACCTACTTTCTCTCTTTGCTTGATAGAAAATCTGTCCCATCTGGATACCGGAGGAATGTGTGCCATAGATTTAGTCTGTAAGTGTCAACATAGCTAAATCTTGGGTCATACTTTAACGCAGAGTAAATTCTTAAATGAGGAAAGCGATAAAATCAGTCTTCACTCTAAAACAACTGATTTATTTGAATAAAAGTGCAGAAAATCATAAATACATGTTATAAATACTGAATAGATGAATAAATATGTCAGCCATAATAAACTGTAGTCAGTGTGGAGCAAATAAAACAAAGTGGTCAGTTTGGATTCAGTGTCCAACGTCGCAGAACAATCGTTTTAAGCAGGACAGAAATGGTTGAACCCTGAAATAATAAATACAACATGGTGTCTAATTGTCTATTGTAAATCCTTGTAATAGACGAGTTATCAGAAAGATGTTTAGTCCCCTGTAGAGCGGCTTTCCAGTTCTTCCCCTCCCAGCCAGACCTCATCCAACTCCAACAGAATCTCCTGCAGGGAAAGCACAGGCAGTGGGGCGTGCCGGACCAGCGCCAGACGTTCTGGTTCTCCGCTGTCCTCCAGGGGAGCCCCGCTCCAGGAATCCTCCAGCTGAGAGAACTGACCTTCCATTTCCGGGCTGTTCTCCAGGCTCACGTCCCAGTATCCGGAGTCAGGCGTGTCTGGGGTGGAGGACTGAGAGGTGGAGGAAGTCCCGAATATCTGCTGCTCTGCTGATCCCAGATACGCGAGGGCTTCTTGATTGGAGCTCGAGTTGTAGCTTTTCCTCTCCAGAGGAGATTTGCACCACAGAGGTGGGACTGGGCCTGGCTGAGGCCAGTAAGCCCTCAGCGGCGGGCTTGCGGTGCTATCCAGCGGTCTCCCTGGCTGAAGCTCATACATAGAGCTGTACTGAGCGCGCTCCTCAGAGGAGGCGTACACAGGGAGACACTGTTCATAGTAGCTGCCTTCCTCCATCTCCTGCTTCACCTGGGTTGGATAGGCTGGTGGAGGCCCTTGAGGCTGCAGAGGTACCGCCAGCGGCCCCCGTAGAGCGGAAGGGAGCGCAGTGTGGCCCGGGCTGTCAGACTGCCACAGGGCTTTTTTGGCTCCTTTGCACTTTAGAGTGCGAGCTCTTCGGTTCTGAAACCACACCTAAACAGGAAATAAAGACAAAAAAATAAGTAGATTGAAAGCGGCGCTGATAAACAAAACTCTTGATTAATCATTTGCTGGCCATCCAGGCACCGGCGGAGCAGGGGGAGCGCAGATCTACTGGCTGTCAGAGTTGTTCATTCTGTTTACACCCCAAAAACATGATCCTGATAAAAAAAGAGCTTGTGTCATCTTACAAGATAAAGAAATAAAGTGATATGGTGATAATGGTATCTGCAGCTGAATGCAGGATGTGGTTGAAAACAAAGAAAGAAAGCCTTCAGAGGATAGCGCTCCTAACCCCCTTTCAGCATGACTGTAACTATGTCCACATATGCATCTGTGCTTCTTATGTGTGCCTACGTCTCCAAAACAGAGACAGTTCAGAACTAACCCGAGAACATCACGAATTCAAAAGCAGTCATATTTTAATCGTTTCGTAGGAGTCTTTCCTGTGAAATGATGGGGTCCGTACCTGGATGCGTGACTCTGGCAGCCCTGTGGTCTGGGACAGGCTCTCTCTGAGGCTGATGCCGGGGTACGGGTCGGTCTCGAAGGTGGCCCGAAGGAGCTCCACGTGCTCTTTGGAGAAGCTGGTCCTCTTCCTGCGGCTGGTGCTGCGCGAGGAGCCGCCGCCGCTGGAGGCCACGGGTCTGGCGTCCTCTGAGAGGAGAGCAGGACAGGAAGGTTAGCACCTCTTCTCATCACACTCATGATCATTCATGAATCTCCTACTGAGTCAAAACCTGTAGAGCATTTATAAAGCAGAGGCCACTAATTACATTTGCGGATCTAAAGTTTTTTAAAAAAAGCTATGTATCCTCTTGCATGGCACTAACGCTAAACTAAACAAGTGAGCTCAGTTGTGCAGCAAATTATCTGTGAGATTACAGCAAACTATTCAAACTATTTGTTGCTGCAACCAATGCACTTTTGTCTCTGATTGACCCAAACCTGCTTCTAGTATTTGCAGATGTTGCCATACTTTTAGTTTTTTAGCTTTAGAGCTTCTCATTACATCGGATCTTTGAGCTTTTTTTCTCTCTTTGCCTTTTGGTCACATTGTACTGCAAACGGAACCGATTAACCCAACTAACACCAACAAAACCGGCTTTAAAAAGTTACTTTTAAGAGCAGTAAAATCCCACACTGTCTGTAGGTAGTAAATAGTGAACAAGCTCTTACCGCCGCTGGTGTCCTTCCACATAGCTGCAGGTGAAGTGAACAAGTCTCTCTGGACACGTACGGTCAGGATTAAGGTCTGTATGGCAGACACCGAGTGGTCGCTGCATGTGTCCTGTTTGGACAAGAGCGCCTCTTATATTGATCACCTGAGCACTCCCCCTCAAACCAAAAAAAAAAAGACCACCTAAGCTAGAAATGAGTTTGATGGTTAGCAGAAGTACTCTGACCCTCACGGGCCCCCTCTCCCCCACTCTACACCCACATTATCACCCACTCCTCTTCAAAGTAGTGGCAAGGTCAACAACAAATATGAGCTGCTGAAGAATGATTTTGGACAGAAACAAAAGAGAGTCTTTTTCGGATCGTTAACCTCGTCGATACCTCTTAACTATTTTGTGACACACACATGATTAGCTGTATTCTGAGCTGCTGAATATGTGACACCTGACATAGTAAACTTAAAGACAAGGACAGAAAATAATACCTGCATGACTTAAATATAGTGATCATGTGTTTTTTTTTTCTTCTGCTGGTGGCATGTGTCAAAATGTGCAGGAAATGGTGTCTTTTAATTCAAATTATGCCACCGGGTGTCAACTGATTAGTGCTGAGCACAAACTTAGGCGCCTTTGCAAACTGTCGAACATTGATCAGGCAACAATGGTCTTAAAGAAATATTTAACTTTAGCAAACTGCAGAAAAGGCGTTATGAGCTGAAGCCTATCAGCGGCTTTTATATGCAGAGCAGCTCCCCGCGATCACAAGGTGAAAAACAAAGGTGGCTTACGCGATGATTAATTGGACATTTACCTGGAGCCAGAGCAGGATGCATCAAAGTGAGTAGCAGCTTGTCATACAGCTTAACATGTCCAGACCTTAACTGAGCTGAATGTGTCAATGTGTCTGCCTTTAAAATCAATAAGTCAGACCTGCCTGCTTTTCTCTGCTCTGAATATTTCGATGAAATACCATCTCTTCCATGCATTTACACTCCCTCCAGAGCTCATTTACACCTTTAAACTCCACCATCTTAATTCCAGCTGTGATGATTTCTGAACATCAGCTGCATGGAAAAAGCATCGACAATGTAAACACCAACATTCAATAGTGGGCAAAGGGCAGGAGCAGATTTATAGTATTTGTAAGTATATTAGAACACAATGCAGCTTGAAGTCCAGACTTATCTGATAAAAGACAATAGACCAGTTCTTTTTATCTTTATCTGGACAAGAAGCTGAATCAATGTCTCTGTGTGGACACCGGCTCCTGAAAGTCCCACCAGCTCTCTGCCACCACTTTATCCAAATCCCACGAGGCATCCTCAGGGCTAAACCAGCAGCTGCAAACTCCAAAACCTTCAAATATGCAAACGAGTTATTTTAATGAACAGTGGACATTCATAGTACTTAAAATAAAAACCTCCTTTTCATTATCTAAAATGAATCCGAGAAAATAATAAAAAGGGAAAGAGTCTCTATCAACAAACTGTCTCATCAGATTAGTTGTCATACCCAAGTTTACATACAATGATCGGGTGATTAAAGATAACTCAACACTGTTTCAGCCAATAGTCTGTTCACTTGTTGCAAAATCACTGCAAAGAGTGTTGTTTGGTTCAATTGAGCCACATAAGAGATCTGCTTTGTTTAAAGAAAAGTACAAATTCATCCGAATCATCACTTCTTACGTGTAAAATAATCCTCCAAAGATGAAAACACTGATGCTGTAAGCATATGGCAGCGGTTCAAGGATGGATGGACGATGGATGTTGTTGAATTCTGGGGTTTCAACTGCTATAGAAATGAAATGGATATACATGCTGAATATGTTTTAATACTTTAACTGGGAATTTGAGAAAAATCCAGCAAAAAGACGAGACAAGTGAAACCAAGGAAAATTTTCAAATACTTTTTTTTTTTTGTTAAACTATTAACCTATGCTTGCTTTTCCTGCAGCATTGGTCAACAGGATCAGTAATTTGTGACTGTGGGGCTCCTTAGCTGGTTGGCGGTGCTGGTGGTGGTGGTGGTGGTGGTGGTGTGAGTGAGGGTGGTGTGAGTGAGGGTAGGGCGCAGCAGAAAGCATGAGTGGTCCAGTTTCAAATCATCATTAAAGATCAACTTCATGATATTTAAATCCCTAATATTTACAGGTATACTGGATATTCAACTGCCAATCTCTTCATCATCCTTCATACACAGACTTTTTTTTCAAAGCTGAGGTGAAATCTGAAAGCAAATCAATCTAACCTGCTCTTTGTTTGCATATAAATATGTCATCATGACTCTTTGAAGCTCCATCAACCTCCAACTAAAGCTCTTAAGCCAACACTCGGAAAATATCATTGTTTACGTTGCAGGTCTTGACAAAGGTCTCAGCACCTAACCACATACCTATTACCCTGTATTTTATAAAGCAGTTGGTGATAACCCTGGATTACATTTATGCCACATTTAATTGTGAAAAAATGCTTCTGACTTGTAGGAAAATAGAGAAATATATTTCGGTTAATTTACATTTTGTCTTCAACTTGCAGCTAAAATTGCAGTTAACTGCAGTTACAATTCAGTTTGTTATCATTTTTGTTTTATGCTTTGTTTTTAATGTTTGCAGATTCATCTTTCTGATTACTATTTTTCCCATTTTAATTACTTAAAAGAAAAAAATAAAGGCTTTTTGTTCTTTATAGCGATGTTGATAAGATTCCATAATCCTAGAATTTTGTAGTTTATCTAAAAGTCTTTAAAAAAAATAAAACTAAACTAAGACTATAGATACGCTTGTAAAACTAACTAAAACTCAACTGAAATAATCAAACAAACTGAAAAACGAAATAAAATTAAAACTATTCCAAATTCAAAACTATTATAACTCTGTTCCGAAATAGTTTAAAAAAAATAATACTAAAAAGTGTACAAAAGCTCCGGAATTAGAATGTCTGACGTGTTCCTATCACACTGCGGATTACTGTAAGGGTTATATCAGTTGCTAATCAATTTATGCGATACTAAATATGAGTATCAAGTATCAGCCGTGCCAACGCCTCCTCTACCCCGCTTGCCTTTTCCTCTGACGGTTGTTCTCACACGGTCATATTTAAAAGCGGGACCAACGCCGAACAGCAGCAGCTATGGCTAAAAGTGATGGAAACGAGTATTTTAAAAGGACCGGCCTCTTCTGGATTGTTTCCGTCACACTGGCGATTGGATATTTTACTGTAAGTGTATTTAATCAGTTTCAACTTCTTTGGGATCAAATAAAAACTGGAAAACCGTCATTCCGTCTCTTTTCTCTGTAAACGTCACCATTTGGTGTTGCGTATAATATCCTCCGGGTCATTTACTATTTAGTTAATACGTTGAAATTTACTTTTTTTCAAAATTTTATTGTATTTTTCTCTATAGTCGTTCAACGCGAATTATGTGAAAACCTTCGAGGTCAATGGTCACTATTTTATTGATAATTTTACGGGTAGTTCAGGAGTGAAGGTCAAAAACTTTGTACAAAGTCCATTTGGCAGTTACTGTCTAAATAATCCAGTTATTGTTGATTCAAACCATCCAAAGGTCAGCTACTTTTCATAAAAGATATATAATCTCTAGTTTAATGCTTCCCTGGTCATCTCTATTGTAAATATTCACACAAAAAGCTCAGTGGAAACAATTTATTCTTTTATTTATTGGTTAATAAATAAAATCTTGGAGCAAAAAGATACATAGAAATGTGTTTCTGAACAACAATGTGATTTTTATCAACGGAACAGACATCATCCATGTGTTTATGTGCAGCAGCAGAAACTGGAAAGAAAACTGGACAAATATTGATAAATCATAACTATTCAAAAAAAGTGTAATTCAAACCAATAAAGGTTCATCTTGCACCTTTTGGAAGTGTTTGTCACTATATTGTTTTATATTATATTGATCACTAGGATTGGCTGTTTTTTCTTTGTCATTTCTATATATCTTAAATATAACTATTTAAAAATGGTAAATTAATTGTGCTTAATCTAATCAAAGATTCATTAAATTAATGTTAGAATAATGATTACTAAAATTAAGCAAGATAAGTCACATGTTTGACAGCAGAGCTGCTCTCAGATGCACCTGTTAGTGTCAGTTATTTAAAAAATGCAGTAATAGTTCAGATTACTTTTTAACCAATTTCTAAACAAAACACATTTGAATCAGACACATTTTTTAGAGACGAATGCAACACGATCAATATGGAGGAGATATGAAACGTGACCAGTTATCCGCCGGTTGAGGAAAACTTACGGTGAAACCGAGTTTTCTGTTCAACGTTTTTGATAGCAGTGAATCAAATATTGTGAGTTACCGGCTGTGAGGATGGCTTTGGTTTAAGGAAACATCTGCTGAGCCAGTTGTGCTGTGTACATGGTTGCAGCTCCAGATCATCCAGAAACATCTGCTCATTTTGTATCATGTGACAGAAGTTGCGGAATAGCCCAACATATGCAGAACGGATTAATTTAAAATGATCAAGGACACGTTTTAGAACTGCTGCTGCTAGGATCCAAACTCCTGCGCAGAGTCATTCACAGTGCCACACCACCAACAGAAAATCCGGGATCATACGTTCATTACTGCCACTGTACATCTTCTGTGTTAGCTGACTGCCTGAGAGCAGATTCTTGGACGATTCATGGATGGCCAACTGATCCCTCCACAGTGTTGGCTCTCCACAAAGGAACCAGTCACCCATCTTTTGGTCACAAGTATACCATGAAGTCCACACCAGATTATTGCAAATTTGTTAACACAAGCAGTTTTGTTTTAACCCTGGAGAACCTCTGGGGTCAATTTTGACCACCATTTTTTGCTGATACCCAATGTTTAAAAAAAAGAGGAAATTTGGGTTCTCTAGGTTAAATATAGCATTAAAAGTATTTAAATATCTTAATGATTTAAGTAAGTGAAAGCTGAGCTGCTTTTTGTTGTTGTTTTGCAGTGCATCGTGTTTGCGCCAGAAAAAATCCCATTTGAGTATCTGGGTGTGTTTGGCAGCTTCTGCACATACCTGGTGGACAACTATGCGGACCTAATGTACAAAGGGTAAGTGATTAGGCGCTGTTGCACCACTGTTGTTCTGCAGGCGTCAGAAATACTCCCCCTGAATGAGTTTAGGAGGTTTAGGTCAATAAAAATGACGAAAGGGAAAAGTGTTGAGATGCTTCAAAACTTACAGCGTGAAATTTTTTGAAACTCTGAGCCTTTTGGTAGGCGTGCTAAAAAAGGTTTTGTGTTTTGTTTATAAGGTTATCCATCAGTTTTATCTGTATGACAGCACTGCTGTTGTTAGTTGCACGAATAAAGAGATTAGATTTAAATTACTCCTAAATAATAATGTAAGCCAATCTGGGCCTTTTGTGTTTTGCAGAACAGTTTTAAATGATGCGTGAAGTACCCTCACGGAGCAGGAATACATAGTTTAATCAACAGCTGTCTTAATGGTTTTCCTAAACTTGCACCTCGTTTCCAGCATCTCCACGAGTCTTTTAATTCAACCTTTAAATCACATGACTGCCGCAGCCCCAGCTGAGTACTAACACAGCTGTCAGAGCAGAGCTGAGGTAACGTGACAGCGGCTGAGCATCTCCATTAAGGACGTAACCTGAAGCTGGTGTTCATAGTTTAACATTTGTAAAGTGGCTCGTCTTTAGTCTAAGTTGTCATGTGACTCCAGTTAAGTCACCACTCAGGGCTGCTGCAAATGTGTGTTAATCATTTTAGCTGGATCTCCCATTTTTTTTCCAAGTTAAAAGGTAATTGCATGTTTTGTTGTTGAAGTGATCTGTAGATGACACTAGTGTTTTTTTTTTTTTCTGTTACAGGTGGTGGGCAGCCTTTGCTATTCATGTCTTAGAGGCCTGTATTTCATTAGTAGTGTGCAGGTAAGACTGACAGGAACCTTGACATCCATTAGATGGTGCTACAATCTAATATTATCCAAACTCATCTTAACACTGACTTTGTAAACACTGTCCTCTAACACCCTGAAACTGATGTAAAGCACACACCTACCTGCAGATGAGACACATTTTTAAGATACAAAACCACCTTAATTGGCTGCTCACTTTACCAAAGGTCTTAATGCGCTGGATCCCTTGGTATCTGGAGGTGAGGGCCTCAGTATCCTGATGTGTGGTTACTGAAACAATTTCTTTTTTCTGTAGCAACAAAGGCATCAACAGCATGACCACTCGCTGCCTGTGGTTCCTCCAGACCTTTCTGTTCGGGTTCGCCTCTCTGGGCCTGCTCCTCAAGTACAACCCGCGGCGTCCCAAACAGCAGTGATGCAACCAGGCGAAGCCGACAGAGAAGTTTACCTGCATCCTGGTGCCTCTTCTACTCTCTCTCTTTTACGTAAAACGGTATAGCGAGACACAGAGGTGAGGAACACACCTTGTGCCTTCTCTTTTAATCTTTTAAAGTGACAATGCATCTTTGATTGAAACACTATGAATTTCCTCTCTCAGTTTATAAGCTTTGCTCTGATTATGGGCAGACATTTCATTCCATGGATATTTTTTCCACATGTCTGAGGGAGGATTATTGTAAGTTTTACAATAACCATTTTAATACTTTCTAACTGACAATAACAGATTTTACGAGAAGAATTTGCTCTGAGCGGGAATAAGCAAGAATCCAACATTGTACTTTTGTTTTATTTCATGATTTTTGCAGTCAGTCCACATGGTGGCAATGGAGATTGTTTTTTTTGTTTTTTTTTGCTGCTAACAATCATGTCAGACATGTTTACTGCAGATGGTACTCTATCACTCGTTCAGAAGTGCTGCAGGATGAAATTAAATGATGCCACTGTCTCATTTGCTGTCTTCTAACTAAATTTTACTTTGAGGTTATGAACAAATTGCTGGAAGTCTTAATGTTTGCAATAAAGAGTGATGTGAAAACCAAAGTTGATCAAGCTGGTCTGATTTCAGCATTTATTTCGTTAAATGTTCATGAACCATTCACCCACAGACAGGGCTAGAAAGCTGAGATGGTGATCAGGTACATGGGAGGCACTTCATGCCTCCTCAAGTTTACACAACAGACACCAGCTCTGCCTGGGGGAATTATGGCATGCGTGTAATTCATCCTCTGAAAAACCAAGAATAGCTGTGAATGAAAGATCTGCTGACTTAGAGACTGTCAACGGTCCAGTCGGCAGCTGTGAAACCCCTTCAAAAGTGCAGCTGACGTCAGTGTGTGAACAAGCGTACAGTGTCAAGGCCAGCGTGTTTATGTTCACAAGATTTGAGGTGTCCTCGACTAGTCTTTTTTTTTCTTTGCTTTTTTATCTGAAATGATTTGGAAAATGTAAGAGTTGGTTGCATTCCATCAAAGCTAAGGACATGAGTTTTAGTTCTTTCTTTTCTAAGTTCGAGTAACTCTGGGTCACCTTTATCAAAAAAGGGAAAAATATTTAAAGCAGTCAAAGTAAATGAAAATGTAGATTCATATAGAGAAATGTGAGCACAAGAAGGTAACAAGTCTATATTTAACTGTTACTTTCTGTTTGTTAATATAAGCAATGGAGATTTATATTTTATATATAATTTAACCTATGTCAAACAGTCATACAGACTGTCTAAGAAGAACTGGACAACCCCTGTGTGGTGTCACTTAAAGGTTTCCTGAGGAGTGCTTTAGAAGCCTCTCTTTCTCTGTCCTGCAGGGTCTCAGATCTGAGTAACTGGCAGGTCTGGAGGTCAGCTGGAGCTCACCCACCTTAAGCCTCAGTCACGATGACCCGTACCAACAACTGTGGACACTATACGAATGACTTCTGGACCATTTCCTACAGGGTCTTAGGGTAGCTTTATAAGAATCCAGCATTTGTAGCCAGTTCTTGCCCGTGCCTTAGGAAATGCGTAAGGTGGAAGTAAGGTGTATGGAGGTGAAAGTACGTCATCCATGCTGCCCTCTTGGCGTTCCTCAGGGGGGCGTACAAGAGGCAGCTCAGCCATCTTCTCTGCCAGTCCCCCTGCCGCAGCCAAACAAAAACAGCTGTGTAAGGTTCCACAGCGGTCTTCTCGCCATGATTGTTATCTTGCAGATTACAAATGATTCCACAAATATTCCAGCAGATGAGACGATGAGGACACAGATGTTTGGAGATACTGGACAGCTGCCACTTACATAGCCTGACAAAATGTGCTGAAAGCTGTAGGATCTTCCAACCAACGAGTTGAGATTGTTGTTACACACAGGGGTCCAGAACGGCCACCTTCCTACAACAGTTTTCATGAGATGGCCATAAGCATACCGTCAGTAGGTTCCAAGGCACTCTTACAAAGATGATATAATCTCTACAGCGAGCGTGCAGCAGAAAATCACCTCATCTTCTCAAGCATGCGTCAGGTTGAGCTTGTGAATTAAACGGCAGCCGTACTGACTTCCTTCAAAGGCTGCAGGAAACTATTCCCCCCTCCACAAACGTCTACGAACTCCAGATTTTGAACAAACAGGAGATTCAAACGAACCCACCGTTCGTAAGAACCTTTTTGACCAAGGCTTTAGTTAGCCAAGTTAGCTCTTTCAACCTGGCTGCCTTATCTCATGTTAATCTGTGATGCTAATTTGACTTTATATCAGTTCTGATCAAATATGTTCAGCCATCCCCATTTCAAGTGTGGCTCTGGTTTTGTTGTGAGCTCTTCATGTTTTTAAGGGGAGGTGTCTTGGGAGGGACATTTGGTTGTTTGCAGACTCCAGTTTCTGCTGCCGGTGGTGACTGCACCTCACAGTTCGACCAGACATTCATGATTTAATCTTGCTACTCCATGCTGCATATCAGCTTTGATCTTCAGACTTCAAAGAGACAAGTTTGGATGCTGTTTTGTGACTTCCAACCATGTGATGTTTGTTTCATCTACGTGAGCAGCGTGACAGCGACTGAATGAGGCAGTAGCGCAGGGTCACCATGTCCTCTACTTATAAACTTAAGAGCATTAGCTCGTCTTAACTAGCCCAGTCAACATTAGAGCTGTCTCCAGCCATTAATCAGCGCTGGGTGGTGTAGACACAACTTACCCTCACATTCTCTGTCACTTTTACTCTCAGGAAAAGAAAGAGAAGTTTTTGCTGCTATTTTGTAGCCTGGCCAGTCGTCCTAATTCTTTTCCTCTCCAATATGAAGAATTAATCTGCCTCCTCTGGATCTGACTTTGATTTCCCAGCGGAAATATCAGCGGATGAAGAAACTGTCTCTGGATGCCACCTGATAGGCACACAGCCAATGAAAGAAACAAAAAGGGTGTGCAATGGAGAAGGACGGAAGACTATTTTAAAGTAAAAACTTGTTGATCTGAGTTGTTGTGAGCAATCTGACGTTTTGAATTGTGACCCCTGTATCAGTCATCGTAGGAAGCCCACGCCTGACCCGTCGTAACTGCAGAAATGGCTGCCCAGGCAAACCTTTACACTCTGCACCCAAAAATCCCAAACACAAAGCAACAAATAGGCTTCATCTGTCCAGTTTATTTCAGAGACCAGTTTATTTTTGCTATCACCTTGGAAAATATAAATACAGAAATATGTACAGTTTTTCAAAAACACCGTTAATTGAAAAATATAGCTGATGTTACTGAGTTAAATGGATCTTTAAGTACACTGAAGGAGCAAACCTGCATCTATCTACACAGTCCAATCGGCAGCTAAAGCAGATAAGAACTAGATTCTTCCTCTGGATGCAGTCTAACCACTTCACAGGAATCAGGATGCCAAAACGAACAAACACAATAGCAGCAGAAATAATGCCAGTTATATCAACGATATCTGACCTATAATCTTCTGGCTTTCCAGTTTACACACTGGTGAACAAGCATTGTCTTCACAAGGTTGGTGTAACAGAGCTCAGGTATCATACGTGTGCATGTCATTCATGTTTCAGAACGTTTTCTTCCTCTTATCAGTATAGTTTGCGTGTTTGATGTTGTTGTGATCACCGGTCCAGCCAGCATATTGAAGGGTAGCGTTCATTCAGCGTCTTGCGCAGCTGAGCGCTTTGCGTCCTATCTCTGGTTTCCACCACACACTCCACCTGTCAACACACACGCAGTTAGCCCTCTGACATCACGCACACACACTCACCCACACTCAGCTGCCCGTTGGATTAGGCAAGAGCTTTCACAGTTTAGCAATGCTGGTGAATGAGCTGCACCGTTAGTGTAGCCTGAAGGGGTAATAGTCCAGCGATAAAGAGACAAGGCTATTGTTTCAAGGAAATCTATTATTAAGATTAGACAATTTGTTCACGATAACTCATTGATCAAGCTTTTTTTTCTCCCCACTGGAGTTTCTCTCTCTAGAGCTTTCCATTTGTTTAGAAGGAAATTTATTCCAAAGACAGATTGTGTAACTTCTGTTTGACCAGACGAGCTTTACTCACAACAATACTCTGTTATAACTAATTTTGCGTAAGAATAAGAAATCGTGAGGATAACAACACAAACAGGTGTCCAGGTTTTCAGTTTTAAAAATCACCTTAAGTTTCAGTGTTAACATTTTGCGAGATCCTTTGGAAACAACCTGTAGATTTGGATCCACAATTAAGTTGATTTACCATAGCTTTGCTTGATATTTATATTCATAAGGTGGTTTGAGTTACTGATCAAAGTATATCAGACACCACCACAACTGCATTTAGCTTTTCTGTTGGGCCACACATAAAAACAAAACAGATCTTTGGGTGAGCTGGTGGAGCTGGACAGACTGACAGATGTGTATATTTTATATGTCCTGTGTGCTGTTTTTGTCTTCTTCTCTGTGTTGCCTTCTTCTGTTACTTGTGGGTGAAACCCCGAGGCAGGAACTGTGGGCCATGTGCAAAGCACACAGGCCTGTTTCAGTCCACCTGAACATTTCACATGAAGGATTAGCTCCTCTTCCAGCTACACTAGTCTGGCTATGGGAAGTTCAGTTAGACTCATACTTTTTTTTTCTTGTTTTCATTCTAGCTAAACATATTAATTTGCTTTGAAAATAACTTTTTGAAATTTTCACACCCTCTGTAGCTTTTTCTATATGCTTGGAAGGGTAAGGTGAGTTTAAAGGGTATTCTGTTGGTTGTATTCTGCAGTTTCTGCCACTAGGTGTCACTATTTCTTATATACTAAAGCCTGGTTTATGCTTCAGTGTCCAACCTAAAGGCATATTCATGCCGTAGCTAAGCCTTACCCTGACATGCACTCTTTTTTTTTTTTTTTTACAGTTCTTACTCCGGTAAGGATGTTCAGCAACAGAATTGTTTCTGAGAGAGAAGAGAGCAGCTACTCTCCAAAGATTACATTCAAAACCAGTAACAATAACACTTTCAGCAAGGGAACATACGTGTTAGATTTATGGCAAATTAAACATCAGTTTCTTTCATTGCTTCTATATTGTTCTAAATTATTACTGATCCACTGTGCTGTGTTTTATTTTGTCATTTCCGCTCTCTAAAGTGAGCAGCTGCTTTAACCCACGTGAAGATAGTTTCAGATTGGATATTCAACAGATTCATTCAGGATCAACATAATAATAATAATAATAATAATACGACAATAAATGCAAAATAAAGAAGTGTGTGATATTTGCCTTGTTTAGTACTATAGCTAAACAAGGCAAAGCTTATTAAGCTTAATTTTGGAGTCACTGGGGGCAGGTGTTTTGGAAGCTATTTGAATAAATAAATAAATATCACATCAGTGATGCTTCTTTAATACCCACACAAAACCAGTCCAAAAAAAAAAAAAAAAAAAAAGCATTTGCTAACATTATATGTCTTTAACAGCATATTTGGAGGCAGCTGCTAACTACTAAATCTCCCAGTGTCATGGTGTATCTGGAGCAGAAATGAGATAGAAGCACTTCAGATTGTCTGTGGTCACAGTAGTCAAGATCTGTCAGTTGGTACTTTATTAAAGCTGCCTTATTGCTTGCTTTTCACTATTTTCCTTGCAATGTAACCATATTATATTTTCTTCCCATCGTTAAAATATCCATCTTTTTTGGAGTTATTTTAGTGTTTTGAGCTTTTTAATTGCCAGTAACTCCAGGCTGAGAGTTTCTTGGCAATGACTGAAAAGTCGATGAGCGAAGGAGGGCAAAGAATTAGGTAAAAAGGAAAGATTAGACGCCTACCTTTGCTCTGAAGAGCTCGGACTTGTCACTGTGCCTGCGATGGCAGACATCCAGCAACCTGGGAGGAAACAGAAAAGGGGTGGGAGAGCATTAAAAGTGGCACCAGGACACAAATGCAAACCAGATTAAGCCTGAAGAAACAGAACTTTCCCCACCTGACATCCTCTCTGGATAGTATGTCAAGTAGTTTGGCCATATCTCCCGGCCATTCCCCCAGCTGCACCGAGAACTTGCTGACCCGGTCATCCAAGACCAGAGCTCGGTCCACACACTGCCTCATCAGCTCGGGCTCCATGTTTGCGCTGCTCACCACAACAACAACCCTACAGCAGAGAGAGAGGGAGGCCTGTTTTAGCTGTAACTTAAAGGATTAGCGTTGCTGACATTGTTGTACTGCCAGAATGTCATCCTTACAAAACCCTCTCAGCTCTCACATTTAGGATGTTTAAAAAATTTTAGAATTTAAAAATGAGAAGAGATATATTTTGGTCTTAGACTCACAACTTCTGCTGAACTCCATTTCTGACTTCTCTGAAGAAGTATAAGTAAAGGGAACTTTTTGAAGAAGTAGTAATATGCAATATTTATATAATTGACCCACTTTTTTCCTCTTAGTTCTGGTAGTTGCCCCGCTAAGATGGCAGCCAGTCCCATGGCTCCTTCTGAGTCCACTGTGGAGCGTTCAAACTCTTGAAACCGCAGCATCGCCACCAGACAGTGCTCCTCACTGCAAGTAACAGACAAAAACTAGACATATGATTTTCATATATGAAAAGAAAACTCTTTTGAATGGAGGGACTATGGCGATGCAGTACCTGACGGATATGACTTTATCTACCATTTTCTTTGCCAGCTGGAAGGTGTTCATACCTAGCGAGCGCTCAATGAGATCTGAGAATAGACAGAAGATCATCACACTTACTTTTAATCACAGAGAAAAAGTGAAAAGAAACAAAATCAATCATGTAACAGGTCAAATGTGATGAGATGCAATGAGAAATGCAATGAGAGAAGGGGTTTATGAGGTGTCCAGTTTACCTCCATAAAGCTTCTTATTGGGGTTGCTGCGCATGTCTTTGATTGGTCCGTCTGTTTTCAGAGACTGTAGCAGCAGAGGGAAACCTTCTGGTTCAATTCCCTGTTCAAGAAAGTCCTCTTGGTTATTATTCTAAAGTATTCATGATGAGTACTATCACTGTGCACGATAAAGCCTCCAACCGGTCCGAAATGCTGCAGCAAGAGTCCTGACGAGGATTAACTCGAGAGATCATATATTTCTAATTTCATCTTCCCTTTACTGACTTCATTAGAGGAGACATTGACATTCTCTGAATGTCTGCGTCATTTGCCTTTGTTGCAGTTGGGGTGCAAGTGGTGTCGATACCAGCCAGTTACAGTTTGCGTAATCGTCTAAGTAGATGGTATCAATTTGAATCAAGAATATGTATGTATACAGTTATTTATAAATCTGAGTTATCAGTGTTTACTTACTATGACAAGAGCTTCAGGGTTGAGGTGTTTGATGGCTGCAGCAGTACTGGCCAGGAGGCCGTACTGTCCAGCTGCAGGAACAATCACAGCATCAACTTTGGGCACTTGCTCGTAGATCTCCATGCCCACAGTACCCAGTCCAGCTAGGTATGCTGCATTTTCGTCTCTGGTAATCAGTAAAGAGAGAAACACTAGGTGTAGTTTAACAGAGAGCAGCACAGAGCTTGTGGGGTTCCACAAGGCTCCATGTAGGGGCCCATTCTATTATCATACACAACTGCATATGCTTTCTTTGGACTTTGATTGATTGATGTGAAAATTACCTGTCACCTTTGGGGGCACTGTACAAAAAAAAGAGCAATTTATTTTACCTGAGCAGAAGAAAATGATTCATCACCCATTCTGTCAATCAACTGGACTTTTTGCTTATTTCTATAGTAATTACATGCACTTCTCTCATGCATACTGCATAATGTGTTGTAGGCAGGCAGGTGGAGGTGAAGCGGTCATTAGTTATCGGTGGAACAAGCTCAATGGCCAAGAACCTACCAAAAAAGACAAAGTGGCTCTAAAAATATTAAAAATCTGTATTCTAGACAGCTGCATTTAAAAAAGAAAAAAAAACTTTGATATCTGAAGAGGAAACACAAACATTAATCTTAGTGTGGCGTTTCCTCAGTGGCAACAACTGAGGGAAGAGAGAGTACTGATGCTCTGCCATGTGGTAATACTGATAAATATGCCTTGTTCTGCAAATGAAATCTGAGGAAAACCCTGTTCAACTCTGTCTTGTAGTTAGCCTGTCTGCTATTGTTATACCCTAACACAGAGAAGTATCACACCCACATCCTGCAGTAGTTAGCTGGTAGCCAGTGTAAATATTTGCATATTTATCTATGCAGAATATCAAATACATAGTTAGTTACCCACGTAGGTAATAACCAGAATGAAAGCAAAATGTTGTCGCCTATGTTTTCATAAACTGTGAATTATGGTGCAATCAAATCTGTGAGAAAAGTAGAGTATGTCATAAATTATGTCATCTATGTATGATAATCATCACTAGGCAGTGGATATTCTGGAGTTCATGCAGGTGCGATTTAGAAGACCTTGTTTTTTGATGCTGAACACTTTGGTTTTAAACTTTCAAATTCATTTTGTTTGTTCAGATTTCCCAGACATATGAAAACAAGACTGAAGTCTTTTGATTTGTAAAGTCTAACACAATTCACAGAATTGGTTCATTACGCCCCTGTAGCACCTTTATTCTTCCTTACTGTGTTGTAACAAACACGTGGAGGTGGTGCAGCGTAACGTTAAATTCCATCTTTGTTAATCCTCTGTACCTGCTTTAGAGATATCGAAGGTTGAATAACAAAAGCGAAACGAGGGCTGAGTGAAATGTTGATTGGGAAAGGTGTAACAGTGGCACAGTCTCAACTGTAAACTCTGTAAACACACTCCAAATGTATGTGTTCAAAGCTATCCTCATGATGTCGATAATGGAGAACATTGCAGTATACATGACAAACAAGACCAATCTTGCTGTGAAGAATCTTAGGATAAACACAGAAACTGACTCTTCCAGGAAGAGGTATCCGTTCTCCGTGGCCAGATGTCGAGCGTGGTTCTGGGAGTCTTGGCTGGTGCTGCCGTAGGAGATGACCATGGCGCCGTAGTCTCTGTAGATCCTGAGGCGAGGTGAGGAGCAGCATGATGGCATGATGACAAACACCGGGATCTTCAGCTCCACTGCGTGGTGAGCCACGGCCATGCTGAAGTTACAGTCAGTGGCCACAATCACACCTTTTCTCTGCTGCTCCTGGAGGGACATAAACTCACATTTCACATGCATGCAAATGCAAAAAAAAAAATGATTTAAGAAATAGCCTGCACTTTTAGTTTGTGTTAAAATATGTTTCTCAAAATTCAGCAACATTTTCCTCACATCTTAGAATTTCTAAGACACAATGACAGACCGTGACCTTTGTCTATTTTTATCCTCACAGGTCTTTGCAGTCGGTCAGTGCATGTTCATTTGTGCAAGTACACAGAGCAGATCACTGTTGTAGCTGCAACCTGGCCAACAAAAAGGGATCATCCCGTCTGTATTAACCTCCTTCTGGCTAATTTTACCTGTGTGAGGGAGGCGAGCAGGTACAGCACTCCTCTCTCCTTCACTGAGCCCGTGTAGTGCAGGTGCTCCTTCTTCAAGTAAATCTCCATCCCGTATTGTTTGGACAGTCTGGAGTACTGCCCGCATAAAGAAGCAGCATAAACCAGTTCATAGTACACCTATGAATATTTTCTGTAGAAGTCAAAAATGAAACCATGGGGCAAATGAGGAAGCATACCGTACAAGGTGTCTTCTGAATCCCTGACTGGATCCTGAAGGCAGCCGCGCTGATGTCCTCAAAGCGGAGATACTGAATTGGAGGCCTGGGAACGATCCTGAACTCGCTGAGTCTCCTGGTTTTGGGGGGATCCATGAGCTTGATCTCAGGACTTCCAACCACTTTAGTTTCGTGGACCTTCACATCTCCGTTGAGGAGATCCTCCTCGCCGAAGTCCTTCAGACGCTCGGGTTCGATGAGGGTGGATCTGCGACCCACGATGCCGTTACTGAAGGGGTCACATTTGTACGAGCTGCCAGGCTGATGGGGGCCCAGTCGCAATTCCTCCCTGCACATATTAGACCAGATGGAAAGTTACTTTGGTTTTTCACTGTAGCAGTAAAATGTAAAATAAAGTTAGTATTTATCCTGAGATAAACTAAAAAGAACATTCAATGATTCTTATCAACTCATGCTAACTTTAAATATGCCTGACATTCCCACTACAGGGAATACATGTACATGCTCTTGTTGCATATTTGTGCATTTAAAAATGCAGTTACAAGCTCAAGAGATAAAAAGTAATCAGAGATGGCTCCTTTGACAGCTTCTTGAGTATAGAAGGCTGTTGCTGGGCTCATAGGCATCAAATATCAAAATGTATCTTTTCAGACCACATTGATGTCAGTCTGACCAGTGATCCAAGTCTTTTTCTCTTGTTTTAGTCTGGTTCCTCTGGATTGGACCTTGACTTCCAGATGACAGAACCAATAGATGCTGAGGAAACCTCCTCAAAGAGCAGGAGCTAGGATGCTCCTGTACAAGTCATGCATAAAACTCGCCTCCCCCCCGTTACGACTGTTTCGGTATCTTTTTTTGTACCAGCGGAAACAGCTGTGAATAGAAGAGGTACAGGATTTTGGGAGAGAGAAATTTTATGAAGTGAATGAACAAAACTGGCTTGGATACATCACTGCACCTCCACCAATGAGTTTTAAAAATCAGCTTCTTGAGTTATATGTTTTTCACTGTTTACTCAAGAATTCCATCTTGCTCACCTGATAGGAAGTAGGAAGTGATTTTAATTACAATTTCTTGACTGACCACTGGGAACTGACTCCAGATGAGAGTTCATATCCATTGATCTCCACGTTAAAATGTGTATGAATAAAGACCAAACAGAGCATGATCTTTCATATTTTATAGAGAATATAATTTGTTGTGCTGTCAGTTGTATTAGCTCTGGCTCTGCCTGGAATGATACGAGGATGAAGGTTAACCAAGGAACAGGCAGATGGTTGTAACTGTGCACTGGCCAAATGCAGCAGCCATTTCTGATGTTGCTTCCAAACCCTCTTCCTCAGAAGGACGTCTCATTTTAAATAAGACATCCCTCTGCAGACATATGCCAGCACCTCCACAACTCCCCCACCTTGACTTCTTCAGCTGAACCATGGTGGATCATTCCAGCAAACATCCTTGTAAAAGGATGTTTGCTGGAACCTGCTGTTACTCAGTTCCTAACCCCCAGGTCCACGTTGGTAGGTTTGTCCCTCTGTGAAAGGTCCAACCCTGCCTCGCCCAGCCAGTGGACCTCAGCTTGTGCTCATTTCTGCTCTGGCAGCACTCATTTCAGATATTGTTTCAGGAGCTACACTTGAAATGAGCATGATTGAACAGACCTGCTCAGAATGAATAGAAAGTGATATTAATTAGGACCAAGGTGTACATAAGTCAGTCAAGCTAAAATAGCTCATTTACAGCGACTGAAGTAAGAAGGCCTGCTCGTGCCTCCTATTTGCAGCATAGTGTTTGAGGAAAACTATGAGTAAAAAGAGGCTTCAACAGCGCTTCTCATTAAACCTGTCAGTGATGTCACAGAGAGTTTGTTCAGTTCTTCTTATACAGTCTATGGGATGTTTGCAATGTACCCTGCTTATCATTTGGTGACAGCTGAGACAGTCCCCCCCTAACACACACACACACACACACATACACACACACACACACACACACACACACACACACACAACTCTGCATGGCAACAGATGGATGCAGAGAAAGGATGGAGGTGGAAGGACATCATCAAGTAAACTGCCATAAAGTTGTAAAAACAAATATAGACTTAATCGATGTAAAAACGAAAGGATAGAGTTCTCCTAACTAAATTAACAATTGCTTAATCTGCAAGCTTTTTCAATATAATTCTAGTGAATTAAAATGAAAGATGGTCCAGTAGCCATGTAAATATTGCTTTCCAGCTGACCCAACCCACCACAGTTTGATGCACCAAAACTACAACACGGAAATACACATTTTTATTAATGTTAAAGACTGCAGGTATTTTTCGTGTTCAGGCAAAAATCAACATTTCAACATTTGTACCAGTAAACATAACCTTCAACACCCCCACGCCCCTGCCCCATTCCCCCAACACTGTAAAAAATTGATAGATCTACTTTTCATTTCAACCCAACTTCAGGGGTTTAGATTGATAGGTAAGCTTATGATTGATTGAGAAGTTTGACTCTTCTTTTTGCAGAGACATACCAACAAAGTGGCAGTAAGATATATATATATATATATATATATATATATATATATATATATATATATATATATATATATATATATATAC